>JADBJO010017277.1:15988-31140 GCA_016801955.1 Conus betulinus | reverse complement strand
AAAAATAGTATCATAACACTATCAAGGCCGTATGAACGTGACACAGCCCCCCTTTTAAGATTGAAAACAGCGGAATAATCTTATCAATCTCTAACAATACAACAATTTAGAAAGGACAAATACAACTTTAGACCTTCCTGGTCACTATAGTCAAATTTCTTGACTATACATCTTATTCCTTCAGCACAAATTTCTGTCTTCTTTTCTGGCAAAACAATAAGAGTTAAAATGATCAATCACAGGCTAATTCTGTATGCACAAGCTGCCCCCCTTTTAAGATTATAGAAGCGTTTTCAATAGCCTAGTTCATACGGCTGAGATAGTCAGCACCAATATTTTCAACACCAGGGATCACTTGAACAGTAAAGCAGTACTGTTGCAGGTGTAGTGCCCATCTCATTAGCCTGCCGTTGGTTGGTTTGCTTCTCTGGAGGAATTGGAGAGGCTGATGATCAGTCTGTAGCGTGAAATGATTTCCGTACAGTAGCGTTCAAATCTCTTGATCCCCCATACTACTGCCAAACATTCTTTTTCTACTGTGGAATAGTTGAGTTCTGCTCCATGCAATTTCTTGCTTGCGTATGCGACGGTCTGGTTCCACTGTCATGTGTTTGCAACAGCATTGCACCCTACGCCTCGATCAGACGCATCCGTTCTGATTATAAATTCCTTGTTCTTGTCGGGTAGGCACAAAACAGGATCACTGACCCAATTTCTGCTTCAGTGTGTCGAATGCTATCTGACATTCTGTTGTCCATTGTACCTTTTCTGATTGCTTCTTTGCTGTTCGATCCGTCAAAGGCAATGCGATGGTGGCGTAATTCGGTACGAAGTTCCGATAGTACCCAGTCAACCCTAGGAAAGCTCGAAGTTCCTTCTTCGTTGCTGGTTGCTTGGCTTGCTGGATTTTTGTCACTTTCTCTTGTTCAGGCCAGATTTTTCCGCTTCCAACTTTGTGTCCAAGGTATTCAAGTTCATCGAATCCGAAGAAGCATTTTGATGGTTTAGCTGACAAGTTGACTTGCTTCAGCCTCTTGAGTACTGCTTCTACTGCCTCCATGTGTTCTTCCCAGCTTTCACTTGCAATAAGGATGTCATCCATAAAATTGTCAACATCATTTCTGCCGAGTGGTTGTAACACTTTCCTCATCAGTCTTGAGAATACGCTTCCTGCGTTCTGAAGTCCAAACGGCATTCTCCTCCACTGAAATTGTCCCATGGGAGTTGAAAATGCAGTCTTGGGTCTGTCTTCTTCTTTTACAGTACATTGCCAAAATCCTTTAGATAAGTCCAACTTTGAGAAGTACTTTGCTTTTCCAATTTTTGAGAATAGGTATTCGATGTCTGGAAGAGGTTCTGCATCAAATACTGTGACTTTGTTCAGTTTTCTGTAGTCTACGCAGAAACGGACAGCACCGTCTTTCTTCTTGACGAGTACTATTGGTGCGTTGTAGGGTGAGCATGTTGGTTCTATTACACCCATTTTCAGCATTTCTTCCACTTCAGTTTTTACTTTATCTATTTGTGAATGTGGCAGCGGGTACTGCTTCACAAAGACTGGTTCAGGGTCGGTCAGCTTGAAAGATATCTCTTCAAGTTTCGTTTCTAAGGGAAGATCAGTCAAGATTCCTTGGTATCTTCCACATAGCTGCTCCACTTGGTGTGTTTCTGTTTAGCAGTCAGCTTTGGGTTGATCTTCACATCTTTGGCTGTTTCTTTGGGTGCAACTGACGGTGTTGGTAGTTCATTGCCTGTGCTCCCGTCTTTATCACACGTCTGTTCTTCGGTCATGACAAGGCAAATGGCATCAGGTTGATCTTCTTCATCACTGCCTTCGTCTTCTTGGTTAATGTGGTCATTCCCTTTTCCACGTGTTCCCTTTCGATGTACTCTTTGAGTAAGTTGACATGCAACACTTTCTCAGTTCTCTTCACTTTGATCACATAGTCCACCTTATTCAGCTTTTTCACGACTGTATATGGACCTTTCCATTGCAACTGTAATTTGTTTTTCTTGACTGAAGCAACACGAGTACCTTCGCCCCTGGTGTTAAGTTGCGACTCTGTGCTTTTGCGTCAAAATAGCTGGCGTGCCTTTGCGTTGCCTTGGATAAGTTTTCTTGCGCTATCTTGCACGTCTCGTATATCTGCGTCTTCAAATCAGTGACGTACTGTGCTGTCGACCTGATTTCTTCATCCATGTCTTCATCTGTCCAGATTTGTCTCAACACTTGCATTGGGCCTTTCACTTGTCTCCCATACAACAATTCAAAGGGTGAATAACCTGTTGACTCTTGGGGAACCTCTCTATAAGCAACAATAGTGCTGGAATGAACTTATCCCACATCTCTGGTTGTTCCAAAACAAGTTTGCTCAGCATAGTCTTCAATGTGCCGTTAAATTTCTCCACTAGTCCGTTAGCTTGTGGGTGGTACGGCGTAGTAGTCAAGCCTCTGACTGATAGTACTTTCATCACGTCCCTCATGGTCTGACTGACAAATTGATTTCCTCTGTCTGTCAATACTTCGCTGGGAATTCCCGTTCTTGTCCACATTTCCCATAACGCATCTGCTACAGTTTCTGTTGTTATATCACGTAGCGCAGTGGCTTCAGGGTATCGGGTAGCATAATCTACCATCACTAAAATGTATCTTTTCTTGCTTTCCGACATCGGGTTGATCGGGCCTACAATGTCTACAGCTACTCTTTTGAATGGTGTGTCAATCCGTGGTGTACGCACTAGTGGGACTTTCCTATTCTTCCTTTGTGCACGGTCCTCTGGCATATGTCGCACGATTGAACATATCTTTTCACATCAGTCAGTACGCCTGGCCAGTAAAAGTCCCTGGATCACACGGTTCCTGGTTTTCCTTATACCCATGTGTCCTGCCATAGGTGTGTCGTGCGCTGTTTGTAACACCTTCTGTCTCAGACTTTCCGGTACAACCACTTGCTTGAAGCATCTTCCGTGTCTTCCCGTGTACTTTCTGTACAGTATATCTTTCTCAATGACAAACCCACGATTTCCCATGTTGGCTTTTGTCTTTTGCTGCGTCAAAGAAACGCTTCAATGTGCTGTCATTCTGCTGTTCCTTTTTCAGCATGTCAGGTCTCATCCTCTGTATCTCTGGCTGCTTAGTTTTTTGCACTGACTCTGGTTTCTCAGCTCTTGCTTGTTGTCTAGTTTCCACAGGCGCTATAACTTCTCTTACCGGGTAAACTGGCACGTTTACTCTTTTCCCTTGGCTCAGTATAACATTCCCAATAAGTACAGGGTATACTGGTTGATTCATCACAAGTACATCAGCACTTCCTGCGAAATATGGCGTGTCTAGTTCTATTCTTGCTACTGGCAGATCATGCTGTTCTTTTCCTGATGCTAATGTAACGGTCTTCTTCTCTCCAGTAAGCTTTTCTTCTGGGGCTAGATCTTGCGACACTACTGTTATAGATGCTCCAGTGTCACGAATTCCTTCAGTTCTAACGCCCCCTACATAGGCGACGCACCTGTTATCGAATTCAATCTGTTTACACTGTGCACACAGTTTGCCCATCTCGTTCCTTCCATACCGTGGCCGTAAATTTTTTTTTTTACTGCGTTCACGCCATCCTTCAGCTCTGGGCAGTCCTTCTTCCTGTGCTGATAACTCCCGCATCTATAGCATCCCCTGTCGGCACCCGGACTTGGACTTCTTTCGCGACGGAAATTCGTGCTAGACTGTCGCACATGTTCATGTCCACGGTTGTAGTCATTGCTATACATGGCGCGGTTTCCTTGAAACGGTGTTCGCGCGGAACATGTCGTCCTTGACTTTGATTGCGTGGAGTACGGTACTCCTGGTATTGCGGACGCGACGCTTGCTGTTCCTGAAAGTGGACGCGCAGACGCGGTACAGAGTGAGCTTGTTCATAAGTTTCTGCAAGTTTTGCCATTTTCCTTACGTTTTCAGGCTCACGTTCTCTGATAAATGTGGCTAACTCGGGACGCATACCGTGTATAAATTGTTCCTGCAAGCACAGGTCTTCTAGGTTTTCTAGTGTGCGTTCTTTTCCGGATAAGTCCACCCAACGGTCGAAATATCGGTTAAGACGGACCAAGTAGTCGCTATACGACTCGGATCCTTCCTTCTTACAGGAACGGAATTTCCTTCTGTATGATTCTAAGTTCAACCGATACCTGTTCAACAGGGCATCTTTTAGTATGGTATAATCCTGCGCGTCCTCATCATTGAGACGGGTGTATACCTCGCATGCTTTACCTTTTAACAGTGTCCCTAGACGCGTTGCCCATGTGTCTTCCTCCCATCTTTGGATTCGGGCTACTCTCTCAAATTGACTCAGGTAGCTTTCAATGTCATCCTTGTCGTCGAAATAGGGCATTCTGATCTTTAGGCCCTCCACTCCTTCAGGGTCACGAACCCTTGTACTCGACAGTTGTGCCGTTACATTATTTTCATTCACGCGGACTTCCAGCTCTTTCATTCTAATCCTCTCTTCTCTTTCTTCTCTCCTTTCCTGTCTTTCTATCTCTTTCTCTCGTCTTTCAAGTTCTTCTTCTCTCTTCTTTCTTGTTTGGCGGCTCCTTCTGCTCTCTTTAACATACTGCGCCAAGTCGGCGCCGCATAAGCCTAACAACTTTCCTTCTTCAATAAAGGTAAACGTTTCGGACGCTACACTTGCTGACGACACGCTCGGAGTCGCGCTCTGGGTGGCTGGTGTACGGGTCAATAAATCACTTTCGGTTTCGCCTTGATCGAATCGGCCGGCGGTCGAACGAGTATTTGCGGCGGGTCCACTCATCTTGGAATCGGTACGCAAGACAGCAAGTGACGACAAGTTAGAAAAGTAAAACTTTGACGTATAAGTCTTTCACGGACGCTAAGTTGCTTAAGGCGTCACACAAGTATGACGACTTCTATTTCCCTGTTTGCTAACTATGACGTCAACTAGCTCTGTCGCTGGCAGCAGAGTACAAATCACTAAGCGACAGAAACACAAGCTAAATTTGTACCACTACAGAAAGGTCAAGAAGCAAAATAGACTAATATGTAAATGAGATCAAAGCTCCTCCCACAGAACCGTTATTCAGGCCTTATTTGGTGTTATCTTCTTCTCCCAGCCTTGGGTCCTGGCTTTCCTGTGATCGTTGCGCTCTGCAGCGCTATACGGTTGGCTGATACTAGCCTGTGTCCAGAGACGACACTTGACAACAGTTACAAACCACGACTAACCCAGTCGTAAAGTGCACACCCAATACCAAACTTAGGGCGAATGCACCACACTTCTTCTAAGCTCTACCTGCTTAAAGAAGCGTAATGAGGTAATAGGAAGCAAACCTGTCTATCTACCATAGACAAAAATTAATACTCACAGGGACTACAATAGTAGGACACACTTTCGGCCCTATACTATTAATTCCTATACCCCACCAGTCAAGAAAGATTCTGCTCTAACCTTAATGGCTGAACTACCCAGCTCGGATGAATCTAGTTCTATCTCGGCTGGAGCAGGCCGAAGAATACTACCCGATTCAACGCCTGTAATAACCAGTACAAGTACAATAATACACAATATATTCTCTTACTATACAGTTACTTTACACAGTCACCCAGACACACCTTTGGTCCAAGGTAACCAAATACCAGTGTTACACAACACTAAATTATTGAACTTACCTGCAGACGAGTTATTGTATATTCTATGACAACATAGGTTGATGTGCTGGATAATCAATGGATATGGACGGATGGCGCTCTAGCCCACTATCCAAAGATACCAGCACCCTCCAACCGCCCGCTGCTATCACCCTAGGGTTCGAATCGCGTTCGGTGGCCCTAGTCTGACTGTCAGGTAGTGGTTTACTCCCAACGGAGCGTGTGGTTCAATCCAATAGGGGATGGGGTAGAAAGGTAGGTGATGATAGAGATGATGGGTAAGGATGAACACCCGTGAGTGGCGCTAGTGTGGTCGGATGTGGCTAGTATCCCGGACGAGCCCCCATTTGTCGCGGTCCTTGTGGGGATGTGGTGTATATGGGGTGAATATGTTTTCTCCCACAAGTCTCTCTCTCTCTCAGCTTGGAGACACTCACAAGGATGGATACAATTCAATTAATAAAAAGGAAATTTTATTAATCTAACGATGAATGATATGATTATGAACGTCGTGTGGATGAGAGTAGGATGATTTGACGAAAATGAGTGATGATGAATTTACAAATACGCCGACAATGATTTGAAATAAATAAAATCACAAACTTGCGCCCAACGTTTCATTCACGCCACTTACAAATTTACAATGTATCTATGTACGTGTGTGCTGCATAATTTTCTTGACACATTCTCTCCCTGCTTATCTGTTCTTCGAAGCCCGTTGTCGTGGTCACCGTGCCTTGAAATCTCCGTTATCCACACTGAAATTCTTTAAGCACTGTCCACGTTACTTTACAGTTTTTTGCCGTTCTACTATCACATACACATTCGTTGTTGTACAGTTAATAATATAGTCAATGCGCTTCGATGATCTTCCTGTCGAATCGTTTGTTCGCTGAACGTCTTCAGACGAAGATAAACTTGACTTCTTCGTTTTCTTCTTGAGCACCGATATAATTACAAATAAAATATACCGGCACGAAACACAATTATTATCTGTCCTCTTCGTTTCCTTCTGAAGCACCGATATAATTAATAAACACAATATATCGGCACAAAAACAAATATTAGCACACGGCTTACAGCACTGCCGTACGGTCTGGTTACTAATAATACTAGTCCGATGATTTTAACGTCAATAAAAGAATCACATTCGAGGATAATAGGCCTATATTCGATGTTTGCTTGATGAGTTTGAAGAATTTCTTCGAGGTAGCGATCGATGAGGTGAATGGGATCGAAGGATCAAAATAGGTCGAAGGATAAATTAGGTGGAGTTCCACAACAGGTGGTGGGATCAATTTAGGTGGGTGTATCAAATTAGGTAGGTGGATCAATTTAGGTGGAGTCTGCAACAAAATTAATAACCTCTTTTTAATGACCGAGCCTGGCCAATCAAAAATACAATTGCTCATGCACACACGCACTTACATCAACACTATATCCCTGATGTGGCTCCATTCAAGCTTAGTTCATAATCTGAAATAAATAGAAACGATGTTAGTAAATGGTACGGCAGGTTCAGGCAGGCAGCCTCACGCCTCTGCGCCCAGGAATCCTGTAAACAACACAACACGGATGATAGCAGCCATCGCCCAGCATCCTCGATTACCCTGCACATCGATAGGATTGGTAACTATTCTACAAGGTCGATACTAACCTCAAAGACTCCCTACAGTTAACCACTAGGTCCGACAGTCGATATCCCTGTGACGTTTGGCCAACGACAATTTAGATCTCCAAGTGAGCGCAATACAATATGTTTTTAACCAATCGAAAATCTTTAATTTCAACTTGTCGCCTTGCCAGCTTGTTACCGTGCTAGAGTAAGTCGCGGACGATGACGCGATCGCGATGACGCAACTTTAAAACGCGTGCCGATTACGTCGCACTTCCGTGTTCTAAAACGAAACCAAAACAATACAGAATAAAAATAGTATCATAACACTATCAAGGCCGTATGAACGTGACACAGCCCCCCTTTTAAGATTGAAAACAGCGGAATAATCTTATCAATCTCTAACAATACAACAATTTAGAAAGGACAAATACAACTTTAGACCTTTAGACCTCCTGGTCACTATAGTCAAATTTCTTGACTATACATCTTATTCCTTCAGCACAAATTTCTGTCTTCTTTTCTGGCAAAACAATAAGAGTTAAAATGATCAATCACAGGCTAATTCTGTATGCACAAGCTGCCCCCTTTTAAGATTATAGAAGCGTTTTCAATAGCCTAGTTCATACGGCTGAGATAGTCAGCACCAATATTTTCAACACCAGGGATCACTTGAACAGTAAAGCAGTACTGTTGCAGGTGTAGTGCCCATCTCATTAGCCTGCCGTTGGTTGGTTTGCTTCTCTGGAGGAATTGGAGAGGCTGATGATCAGTCTGTAGCGTGAAATGATTTCCGTACAGGTAGCGTTCAAATCTCTTGATCCCCCATACTACTGCCAAACATTCTTTTTCTACTGTGGAATAGTTGAGTTCTGCTCCATGCAATTTCTTGCTTGCGTATGCGACGGGTCTGGTTCCACTGTCATGTGTTTGCAACAGCATTGCACCTACGCCTCGATCAGACGCATCCGTTCTGATTATAAATTCCTGTTCTTGTCGGGTAGGCACAAAACAGGATCACTGACCAATTCTGCTTCAGTGTGTCGAATGCTATCTGACATTCTGTTGTCCATTGTACCTTTTCTGATTGCTTCTTTGCTGTTCGATCCGTCAAAGGCAATGCGATGGTGGCGTAATTCGGTACGAAGTTCCGATAGTACCCAGTCAACCCTAGGAAAGCTCGAAGTTCCTTCTTCGTTGCTGGTTGCTTGGCTTGCTGGATTTTTGTCACTTTCTCTTGTTCAGGCCAGATTTTTCCGCTTCCAACTTTGTGTCCAAGGTATTCAAGTTCATCGAATCCGAGAAGAAGCATTTTGATGGTTTAGCTGACAAGTTGACTTGCTTCAGCCTCTTGAGTACTGCTTCTACTGCCTCCATGTGTTCTTCCCAGCTTTCACTTGCAATAAGGATGTCATCCATAAAATTGTCAACATCATTTCTGCCGAGTGGTTGTAACACTTTTCTCATCAGTCAGTCTTGAGAATACGCTTCCTGCGTTCTGAAGTCCAAACGGCATTCTCCTCCACTGAAATTGTCCCATGGGAGTTGAAAATGCAGTCTTGGGTCTGTCTTCTTCTTTTTTACAGTACATTGCCAAAATCCTTTAGATAAGTCCAACTTTGAGAAGTACTTTGCTTTTCCAATTTTTGAGAATAGGTATTCGATGTCTGGAAGAGGTTCTGCATCAAATACTGTGACTTTGTTCAGTTTTCTGTAGTCTACGCAGAAACGGACAGCACCGTCTTTCTTCTTGACGAGTACTATTGGTGCGTTGTAGGGTGAGCATGTTGGTTCTATTACACCCATTTTCAGCATTTCTTCCACTTCAGTTTTTACTTTATCTATTTGTGAATGTGGCAGCGGGTACTGCTTCACAAAGACTGGTTCAGGGTCGGTCAGCTTGAAAGATATCTCTTCAAGTTTCGTTTCTAAGGGAAGATCAGTCAAGATTCCTTGGTATCTTCCACATAGCTGCTCCACTTGGTGTTTCTGTTTAGCAGTCAGCTTTGGTTGATCTTCACATCTTTGGCTGTTTCTTGGGTGCAACTGACGGTGTTGGTAGTTCATTGCCTGTGCTCCCGTCTTTATCACACGTCTGTTCTTCGGTCATGACAAGGCAAATGGCATCAGGTTGATCTTCTTCATCACTGCCTTCGTCTTCTTGGTTAATGTGGTCATTCCCTTTTCCAACGTGTTCCCTTTCGATGTACTCTTTGAGTAAGTTGACATGCAACACTTTCTCAGTTCTCTTCACTTTGATCACATAGTCCACCTTATTCAGCTTTTTCACGACTGTATATGGACCTTTCCATTGCAACTGTAATTTGTTTTTCTTGACTGGAAGCAACACGAGTACCTTCGCCCCTGGGTGTTAAGTTGCGACTCTGTGCTTTGCGTCAAAAATAGCTGGCGTGCCTTTGCGTTGCCTTGGATAAGTTTTCTTGCGCTATCTTGCACGTCTCGTATATCTGCGTCTTCAAATCAGTGACGTACTGTGCTGTCGACCTGATGATTTCTTCATCCATGTCTTCATCTGTCCAGATTTGTCTCAACACTTGCATTGGGCCTTTCACTTGTCTCCCATACAACAATTCAAAGGGTGAATAACCTGTTGACTCTTGGGGAACCTCTCTATAAGCAAACAATAGTGCTGGAATGAACTTATCCCACATCTCTGGTTGTTCCAAAACAAGTTTGCTCAGCATAGTCTTCAATGTGCCGTTAAATTTCTCCACTAGTCCGTTAGCTTGTGGGTGGTACGGCGTAGTAGTCAAGCCTCTGACTGATAGTACTTTCATCACGTCCCTCATGGTCTGACTGACAAATTGATTTCCTCTGTCTGTCAATACTTCGCTGGGAATTCCCGTTCTTGTCCACATTTCCATAACGCATCTGCTACAGTTTCTGTTGTTATATCACGTAGCGCAGTGGCTTCAGGGTATCGGGTAGCATAATCTACCATCACTAAATGTATCTTTTCTTGCTTTCCGACATCGGGTTGATCGGCCTACAATGTCTACAGCTACTCTTTTGAATGGTGTGTCAATCCGTGGTGTACGCACTAGTGGGACTTTCCTAATTCTTCCTTTGTGCACGGTCCTCTGGCATATGTCGCACGATTGAACATATCTTTTCACATCAGTCAGTACGCCTGGCCAGTAAAAGTCCTGGATCACACGGTTCCTGGTTTTCCTTATACCCATGTGTCCTGCCATAGGTGTGTCGTGCGCTGTTTGTAACACCTTCTGTCTCAGACTTTCCGGTACAACCACTTGCTTGAAGCATCTTCCGTGTCTTCCCGTGTACTTCTGTACAGTATATCTTTCTCAATGACAAACCACGATTTCCCATGTTGGCTTTTGTCTTTTGCTGCGTCAAAGAAACGCTTCAATGTGCTGTCATTCTGCTGTTCCTTTTTCAGCATGTCAGGTCTCATCCTCTGTATCTCTGGCTGCTTAGTTTTTTGCACTGACTCTGGTTTCTCAGCTCTTGCTTGTTGTCTAGTTTCCACAGGCGCTATAACTTCTCTTACCGGGTAAACTGGCACGTTTACTCTTTTCCCTTGGCTCAGTATAACATTCCAATAAGTACAGGGTATACTGGTTGATTCATCACAAGTACATCAGCACTTCCTGCGAAATATGGCGTGTCTAGTTCTATTCTTGCTACTGGCAGATCATGCTGTTCTTTTCCTGATGCTAATGTAACGGTCTCTTCTCTCCAGTAAGCTTTTCTTCTGGGGCTAGATCTTGCGACACTACTGTTATAGATGCTCCAGTGTCACGAATTCCTTCAGTTCTAACGCCCCCTACATAGGCGACGCACCTGTTATCGAATTCAATCTGTTTACACTGTGCACACAGTTTGCCCATCTCGTTCCTTCCATACCGTGGCCGTAAATTTTTTTCTTTTACTGCGTTCACGCCATCCTTCAGCTCTGGGCAGTCCTTCTTCCTGTGCTGATAACTCCCGCATCTATAGCATCCCCTGTCGGCACCCGGACTTGGACTTCTTTCGCGACGGAAATTCGTGCTAGACTGTCGCACATGTTCATGTCCACGGTTGTAGTCATTGCTATACATGGCGCGGTTTCCTTGAAACGGTGTTCGCGGAACATGTCGTCCTTGACTTTGATTGCGTGGAGTACGGTACTCCTGGTATTGCGGACGCGACGCTTGCTGTTCCTGAAAGTGGACGCGCAGACGCGGTACAGAGTGAGCTTGTTCATAAGTTTCTGCAAGTTTTGCCATTTTCCTTACGTTTTCAGGCTCACGTTCTCTGATAAATGTGGCTAACTCGGGACGCATACCGTGTATAAATTGTTCCTGCAAGCACAGGTCTTCTAGGTTTTCTAGTGTGCGTTCTTTTCCGGATAAGTCCACCCAACGGTCGAAATATCGGTTAAGACGGACCAAGTAGTCGCTATACGACTCGGATCCTTCCTTCTTACAGGAACGGAATTTCCTTCTGTATGATTCTAAGTTCAACCGATACCTGTTCAACAGGGCATCTTTTAGTATGGTATAATCCTGCGCGTCCTCATCATTGAGACGGGTGTATACCTCGCATGCTTTACCTTTTAACAGTGTCCCTAGACGCGTTGCCCATGTGTCTTCCTCCCATCTTTGGATTCGGGCTACTCTCTCAAATTGACTCAGGTAGCTTTCAATGTCATCCTTGTCGTCGAAATAGGGCATTCTGATCTTTAGGCCCTCCACTCCTTCAGGGTCACGAACCCTTGTACTCGACAGTTGTGCCGTTACATTATTTTCATTCACGCGGACTTCCAGCTCTTTCATTCTAATCCTCTCTTCTCTTTCTTCTCTCCTTTCCTGTCTTTCTATCTCTTTCTCTCGTCTTTCAAGTTCTTCTTTCTCTCTTCTTTCTTGTTTGGCGGCTTCCTTCTGCTCTTTAACATACTGCGCCAAGTCGGCGCCGCATAAGCCTAACAACTTTCCTTCTTCAATAAAGGTAAACGTTTCGGACGCTACACTTGCTGACGACACGCTCGGAGTCGCGCTCTGGGTGGCTGGTGTACGGGTCAATAAATCACTTTCGGTTTCGCCTTGATCGAATCGGCCGGCGGTCGAACGAGTATTTGCGGCGGGTCCACTCATCTTGGAATCGGTACGCAAGACAGCAAGTGACGACAAGTTAGAAAAGTAAAAACTTTGACGTATAAGTCTTTCACGGACGCTAAGTTGCTTAAGGCGTCACACAAGTATGACGACTTCTATTTCCCTGTTTGCTAACTATGACGTCAACTAGCTCTGTCGCTGGCAGCAGAGTACAAATCACTAAGCGACAGAAACACAAGCTAAATTTGTACCACTACAGAAAGGTCAAGAAGCAAAATAGACTAATATGTAAATGAGATCAAAGCTCCTCCCACAGAACCGTTATTCAGGCCTTATTTGGTGTTATCTTCTTCTCCAGCCTTGGGTCCTGGCTTTCCTGTGATCGTTGCGCTCTGCAGCGCTATACGGTTGGCTGATACTAGCCTGTGTGTCCAGACGACACTTGACAACAGTTACAAACACGACTAACCCAGTCGTAAAGTGCACACCCAATACCAAACTTAGGGCGAATGCACCACACTTCTTCTAAGCTCTACCTGCTTAAAGAAGCGTAATGAGGTAATAGGAAGCAAACCTGTCTATCTACCATAGACAAAAATTAATACTCACAGGGACTACAATAGTAGGACACACTTTCGGCCCTATACTATTAATTCCTATACCCCACCAGTCAAGAAAGATTCTGCTCTAACCTTAATGGCTGAACTACCCAGCTCGGATGAATCTAGTTCTATCTCGGCTGGAGCAGGCCGAAGAATACTACCCGATTCAACGCCTGTAATAACCAGTACAAGTACAATATAATACACAATATATTCTCTTACTATACAGTTACTTTACACAGTCACCCAGACACACCTTTGGTCCAAGGTAACCAAATACCAGTGTTACACAACACTAAATTATTGAACTTACCTGCAGACGAGTTATTGTATATTCTATGACAACATAGGTTGATGTGCTGGATAATCAATGGATATGGACGGATGGCGCTCTAGCCCACTATCCAAAGATACCAGCACCCTCCAACCGCCCGCTGCTATCACCCTAGGGTTCGAATCGCGTTCGGTGGCCCTAGTCTGACTGTCAGGTAGTGGTTTACTCCCAACGGAGCGTGTGGTTCAATCCAATAGGGGATGGGGTAGAAAGGTAGGTGATGATAGAGATGATGGGTAAGGATGAACACCCGTGAGTGGCGCTAGTGTGGTCGGATGTGGCTAGTATCCCGGACGAGCCCCCATTTGTCGCGGTCCTTTGTGGGGATGTGGTGTATATGGGGTGAATATGTTTTCTCCCACAAGTCTCTCTCCTCTCAGCTTGGAGACACTCACAAGGATGGATACAATTCAATTAATAAAAAGGAAATTTTATTAATCTAACGATGAATGATATGATTATGAACGTCGTGTGGATGAGAGTAGGATGATTTGACGAAAATGAGTGATGATGAATTTACAAATACGCCGACAATGATTTGAAATAAATAAAATCACAAACTTGCGCCCAACGTTTCATTCACGCCACTTACAAATTTACAATGTATCTATGTACGTGTGTGCTGCATAATTTTTCTTGACACATTCTCTCCCTGCTTATCTGTTCTTCGAAGCCCGTTGTCGTGGTCACCGTGCCTTGAAATCTCCGTTATCCACACTGAAATTCTTTAAGCACTGTCCACGTTACTTTACAGTTTTGCCGTTCTACTATCACATACACATTCGTTGTTGTACAGTTAATAATATAGTCAATGCGCTTCGATGATCTTCCTGTCGAATCGTTTGTTCGCTGAACGTCTTCAGACGAAGATAAACTTGACTTCTTCGTTTTCTTCTTGAGCACCGATATAATTACAAATAAAATATACCGGCACGAAACACAATTATTATCTGTCCTCTTCGTTTCCTTCTGAAGCACCGATATAATTAATAAACACAATATATATCGGCACAAAAACAAATATTAGCACACGGCTTACAGCACTGCCGTACGGTCTGGTTACTAATAATACTAGTCCGATGATTTTAACGTCAATAAAAGAATCACATTCGAGGATAATAGGCCTATATTCGATGTTTGCTTGATGAGTTTGAAGAATTTCTTCGAGGTAGCGATCGATGAGGTGAATGGGATCGAAGGATCAAAATAGGTCGAAGGATAAATTAGGTGGAGTTCCACAACAGGTGGGTGGATCAATTTAGGTGGGTGTATCAAATTAGGTAGGTGGATCAATTTAGGTGGAGTCTGCAACAAATTAATAACCTCTTTTTAATGACCGAGCCTGGCCAATCAAAAATACAATTGCTCATGCACACACGCACTTACATCAACACTATATCCCTGATGTGGCTCCATTCAAGCTTAGTTCATAATCTGAAATAAATAGAAACGATGTTAGTAAATGGTACGGCAGGTTCAGGCAGGCAGCCTCACGCCTCTGCGCCCAGGAATCCTGTAAACAACACAACACGGATGATAGCAGCCATCGCCCAGCATCCTCGATTACCTGCTGCACATCGATAGGATTGGTAACTATTCTACAAGGTCGATACTAACCTCAAAGACTCCCTACAGTTAACCACTAGGTCCGACAGTCGATATCCCTGTGACGTTTGGCCAACGACAATTTAGATCTCCAAGTGAGCGCAATACAATATGTTTTTAACCAATCGAAAATCTTTAATTTCAACTTGTCGCCTTGCCAGCTTGTTACCGTGCTAGAGTAAGTCGCGGACGATGACGCGATCGCGATGACGCAACTTTAAAACGCGTGCCGATTACGTCGCACTTCCGTGTTCTAAAACGAAAC
>JADBJO010017277.1:0-12358 GCA_016801955.1 Conus betulinus | reverse complement strand
GCTTTTCTTCTGGGCTAGATCTTGCGACACAGTTTGCCCATCTCGTTCCTTCCATACCGTGGCCGTAAATTTTTTTCTTTTACTGCGTTCACGCCATCCTTCAGCTCTGGGCAGTCCTTCTTCCTGTGCTGATAACTCCCGCATCTATAGCATCCCCTGTCGGCACCCGGACTTGGACTTCTTTCGCGACGGAAATTCGTGCTAGACTGTCGCACATGTTCATGTCCACGGTTGTAGTCATTGCTATACATGGCGCGGTTTCCTTGAAACGGTGTTCGCGGAACATGTCGTCCTTGACTTTGATTGCGTGGAGTACGGTACTCCTGGTATTGCGGACGCGACGCTTGCTGTTCCTGAAAGTGGACGCGCAGACGCGGTACAGAGTGAGCTTGTTCATAAGTTTCTGCAAGTTTTGCCATTTTCCTTACGTTTTCAGGCTCACGTTCTCTGATAAATGTGGCTAACTCGGGACGCATACCGTGTATAAATTGTTCCTGCAAGCACAGGTCTTCTAGGTTTTCTAGTGTGCGTTCTTTTCCGGATAAGTCCACCCAACGGTCGAAATATCGGTTAAGACGGACCAAGTAGTCGCTATACGACTCGGATCCTTCCTTCTTACAGGAACGGAATTTCCTTCTGTATGATTCTAAGTTCAACCGATACCTGTTCAACAGGGCATCTTTTAGTATGGTATAATCCTGCGCGTCCTCATCATTGAGACGGGTGTATACCTCGCATGCTTTACCTTTTAACAGTGTCCCTAGACGCGTTGCCCATGTGTCTTCCTCCCATCTTTGGATTCGGGCTACTCTCTCAAATTGACTCAGGTAGCTTTCAATGTCATCCTTGTCGTCGAAATAGGGCATTCTGATCTTTAGGCCCTCCCACTCCTTCAGGGTCACGAACCCTTGTACTCGACAGTTGTGCCGTTACATTATTTTCATTCACGCGGACTTCCAGCTCTTTCATTCTAATCCTCTCTTCTCTTTCTTCTCTCCTTTCCTTCCTGTCTTTCTATCTCTTTCTCTCGTCTTTCAAGTTCTTCTTTCTCTCTTCTTTCTTGTTTGGCGGCTTCCTTCTGCTCTTTAACATACTGCGCCAAGTCGGCGCCGCATAAGCCTAACAACTTTCCTTCTTCAATAAAGGTAAACGTTTCGGACGCTACACTTGCTGACGACACGCTCGGAGTCGCGCTCTGGGTGGCTGGTGTACGGGTCAATAAATCACTTTCGGTTTCGCCTTGATCGAATCGGCCGGCGTCGAACGAACGAGTATTTGCGGCGGGTCCACTCATCTTGGAATCGTACGCAAGACAGCAAGTGACGACAAGTTAGAAAAGTAAAACTTTGACGTATAAGTCTTTCACGGACGCTAAGTTGCTTAAGGCGTCACACAAGTATGACGACTTCTATTTCCCTGTTTGCTAACTATGACGTCAACTAGCTCTGTCGCTGGCAGCAGAGTACAAATCACTAAGCGACAGAAACACAAGCTAAATTTGTACCACTACAGAAAGGTCAAGAAGCAAAATAGACTAATATGTAAATGAGATCAAAGCTCCTCCCACAGAACCGTTATTCAGGCCTTATTTGGTGTTATCTTCTTCTCCAGCCTTGGGTCCTGGCTTTCCTGTGATCGTTGCGCTCTGCAGCGCTATACGGTTGGCTGATACTAGCCTGTGTCCAGACGACACTTGACAACAGTTACAAACCACGACTAACCCAGTCGTAAAGTGCACACCCAATACCAAACTTAGGGCGAATGCACCACACTTCTTCTAAGCTCTACCTGCTTAAAGAAGCGTAATGAGGTAATAGGAAGCAAACCTGTCTATCTACCATAGACAAAAATTAATACTCACAGGGACTACAATAGTAGGACACACTTTCGGCCCTATACTATTAATTCCTATACCCCACCAGTCAAGAAAGATTCTGCTCTAACCTTAATGGCTGAACTACCCAGCTCGGATGAATCTAGTTCTATCTCGGCTGGAGCAGGCCGAAGAATACTACCCGATTCAACGCCTGTAATAACCAGTACAAGTACAATATAATACACAATATATTCTCTTACTATACAGTTACTTTACACAGTCACCCAGACACACCTTTGGTCCAAGGTAACCAATACCAGTGTTACACAACACTAAATTATTGAACTTACCTGCAGACGAGTTATTGTATATTCTATGACAACATAGGTTGATGTGCTGGATAATCAATGGATATGGACGGATGGCGCTCTAGCCCACTATCCAAAGATACCAGCACCCTCCAACCGCCCGCTGCTATCACCCTAGGGTTCGAATCGCGTTCGGTGGCCCTAGTCTGACTGTCAGGTAGTGGTTTACTCCCAACGGAGCGTGTGGTTCAATCCAATAGGGGATGGGGTAGAAAGGTAGGTGATGATAGAGATGATGGGTAAGGATGAACACCCGTGAGTGGCGCTAGTGTGGTCGGATGTGGCTAGTATCCCGGACGAGCCCCCATTTGTCGCGGTCCTTGTGGGGGGATGTGGTGTATATGGGGTGAATATGTTTTCTCCCACAAGTCTCTCTCCTCTCAGCTTGGAGACACTCACAAGGATGGATACAATTCAATTAATAAAAAGGAAATTTTTATTAATCTAACGATGAATGATATGATTATGAACGTCGTGTGGATGAGAGTAGGATGATTTGACGAAAATGAGTGATGATGAATTTACAAATACGCCGACAATGATTTGAAATAAATAAAATCACAAACTTGCGCCCAACGTTTCATTCACGCCACTTACAAATTTACAATGTATCTATGTACTGTGTGCTGCATAATTTTTCTGACACATTCTCTCCCTGCTTATCTGTTCTTCGAAGCCCGTTGTCGTGGTCACCGTGCCTTGAAATCTCCGTTATCCACACTGAAATTCTTTAAGCACTGTCCACGTTTACTTACAGTTTGCCGTTCTACTATCACATACACATTCGTTGTTGTACAGTTAATAATATAGTCAATGCGCTTCGATGATCTTCCTGTCGAATCGTTTGTTCGCTGAACGTCTTCAGACGAAGATAAACTTGACTTCTTCGTTTTTCTTCTTGAGCACCGATATAATTACAAATAAAATATACCGGCACGAAACACAATTATTATCTGTCCTCTTCGTTTCCTTCTGAAGCACCGATATAATTAATAAACACAATATATCGGCACAAAAACAAATATTAGCACACGGGCTTACAGCACTGCCGTACGGTCTGGTTACTACTAATAATACTAGTCCGATGATTTTAACGTCAATAAAAGAATCACATTCGAGGATAATAGGCCTATATTCGATGTTTGCTTGATGAGTTTGAAGAATTTCTTCGAGGTAGCGATCGATGAGGTGAATGGGATCGAAGGATCAAAATAGGTCGAAGGATAAATTAGGTGGAGTTCCACAACAGGTGGGTGGATCAATTTAGGTGGGTGTATCAAATTAGGTAGGTGGATCAATTTAGGTGGAGTCTGCAACAAAATTAATAACCTCTTTTTAATGACCGAGCCTGGCCAATCAAAAATACAATTGCTCATGCACACACGCACTTACATCAACACTATATCCCTGATGTGGCTCCATTCAAGCTTAGTTCATAATCTGAAATAAATAGAAACGATGTTAGTAAATGGTACGGCAGGTTCAGGCAGGCAGCCTCACGCCTCTGCGCCCAGGAATCCTGTAAACAACACAACACGGATGATAGCAGCCATCGCCCAGCATCCTCGATTACCCTGCACATCGATAGGATGGTAACTATTCTACAAGGTCGATACTAACCTCAAAGACTCCCTACAGTTAACCACTAGGTCCGACAGTCGATATCCCTGTGACGTTTGGCCAACGACAATTTAGATCTCCAAGTGAGCGCAATACAATATGTTTTTAACCAATCGAAAATCTTTAATTTCAACTTGTCGCCTTGCCAGCTTGTTACCGTGTGCTAGAGTAAGTCGCGGACGATGACGCGATCGCGATGACGCAACTTTAAAACGCGTGCCGATTACGTCGCACTTCCGTGTTCTAAAACGAAACCAAAACAATACAGAATAAAAAAATAGTATCATAACACTATCAAGGCCGTATGAACGTGACACAGCCCCCCTTTTAAGATTGAAAACAGCGGAATAATCTTATCAATCTCTAACAATACAACAATTTAGAAAGGACAAATACAACTTTAGACCTTCCTGGTCACTATAGTCAAATTTCTTGACTATACATCTTATTCCTTCAGCACAAATTTGTCTTCTTTTCTGGCAAAACAATAAGAGTTAAAATGATCAATCACAGGCTAATTCTGTATGCACAAGCTGCCCCCCTTTTAAGATTATAGAAGCGTTTTCAATAGCCTAGTTCATACGGCTGAGATAGTCAGCACCAATATTTTCAACACCAGGGATCACTTGAACAGTAAAGCAGTACTGTTGCAGGTGTAGTGCCCATCTCATTAGCCTGCCGTTGGTTGGTTTGCTTCTCTGGAGGAATTGGAGAGGCTGATGATCAGTCTGTAGCGTGAAATGATTTCCGTACAGGTAGCGTTCAAATCTCTTGATCCCCCATACTACTGCCAAACATTCTTTTTCTACTGTGGAATAGTTGAGTTCTGCTCCATGCAATTTCTTGCTTGCGTATGCGACGGGTCTGGTTCCACTGTCATGTGTTTGCAACAGCATTGCACCTACGCCTCGATCAGACGCATCCGTTCTGATTATAAATTCCTTGTTCTTGTCGGGTAGGCACAAAACAGGATCACTGACCAATTTCTGCTTCAGTGTGTGTCGAATGCTATCTGACATTCTGTTGTCCATTGTACCTTTTCTGATTGCTTCTTTGCTGTTCGATCCGTCAAAGGCAATGCGATGGTGGCGTAATTCGGTACGAAGTTCCGATAGTACCCAGTCAACCCTAGGAAAGCTCGAAGTTCCTTCTTCGTTGCTGGTTGCTTGGCTTGCTGATTTTTTTTGTCACTTTCTCTTGTTCAGGCCAGATTTTTCCGCTTCCAACTTTGTGTCCAAGGTATTCAAGTTCATCGAATCCGAAGAAGCATTTTGATGGTTTAGCTGACAAGTTGACTTGCTTCAGCCTCTTGAGTACTGCTTCTACTGCCTCCATGTGTTCTTCCCAGCTTTCACTTGCAATAAGGATGTCATCCATAAAATTGTCAACATCATTTCTGCCGAGTGGTTGTAACACTTTCCTCATCAGTCTTGAGAATACGCTTCCTGCGTTCTGAGTCCAAACGGCATTCTCCTCCACTGAAATTGTCCCATGGGAGTTGAAAATGCAGTCTTGGGTCTGTCTTCTTCTTTTACAGTACATTGCCAAAATCCTTTAGATAAGTCCAACTTTGAGAAGTACCTTTGCTTTTCCAATTTTTGAGAATAGGTATTCGATGTCTGGAAGAGGTTCTGCATCAAATACTGTGACTTTGTTCAGTTTTCTGTAGTCTACGCAGAAAACGGACAGCACCGTCTTTCTTCTTGACGAGTACTATTGGTGCGTTGTAGGGTGAGCATGTTGGTTCTATTACACCCATTTTCAGCATTTCTTCCACTTCAGTTTTTACTTTATCTATTTGTGAATGTGGCAGCGGGTACTGCTTCACAAAGACTGGTTCAGGGTCGGTCAGCTTGAAAGATATCTCTTCAAGTTTCGTTTCTAAGGGAAGATCAGTCAAGATTCCTGGTATCTTCCACATAGCTGCTCCACTTGGTGTTTCTGTTTAGCAGTCAGCTTTGGGTTGATCTTCACATCTTTGGCTGTTTCTTTGGGTGCAACTGACGGTGTTGGTAGTTCATTGCCTGTGCTCCCGTCTTTATCACACGTCTGTTCTTCGGTCATGACAAGGCAAATGGCATCAGGTTGATCCTTCATCACTGCCTTCGTCTTCTTGGTTAATGTGGTCATTCCCTTTTCCAACGTGTTCCCTTTCGATGTACTCTTTTGAGTAAGTTGACATGCAACACTTTCTCAGTTCTCTTCACTTTGATCACATAGTCCACCTTATTCAGCTTTTTCACGACTGTATATGGACCTTTCCATTGCAACTGTAATTTGTTTTTCTTGACTGGAAGCAACACGAGTACCTTCGCCCCTGGTGTTAAGTTGCGACTCTGTGCTTTTGCGTCAAAATAGCTGGCGTGCCTTTGCGTTGCCTTGGATAAGTTTTCTTGCGCTATCTTGCACGTCTCGTATATCTGCGTCTTCAAATCAGTGACGTACTGTGCTGTCGACCTGATTCTTCATCCATGTCTTCATCTGTCCAGATTTGTCTCAACACTTGCATTGGGCCTTTCACTTGTCTCCCATACAACAATTCAAAGGGTGAATAACCTGTTGACTCTTGGGGAACCTCTCTATAAGCAAACAATAGTGCTGGAATGAACTTATCCCACATCTCTGGTTGTTCCAAAACAAGTTTGCTCAGCATAGTCTTCAATGTGCGTTTAAATTTCTCCACTAGTCCGTTAGCTTGTGGGTGGTACGGCGTAGTAGTCAAGCCTCTGACTGATAGTACTTTCATCACGTCCCTCATGGTCTGACTGACAAATTGATTTCCTCTGTGTCTGTCAATACTTCGCTGGGAATTCCCGTTCTTGTCCACATTTCCCATAACGCATCTGCTACAGTTTCTGTTGTTATATCACGTAGCGCAGTGGCTTCAGGGTATCGGTAGCATAATCTACCATCACTAAAATGTATCTTTTCTTGCTTTCCGACATCGGGTTGATCGGGCCTACAATGTCTACAGCTACTCTTTTGAATGGTGTGTCAATCCGTGGTGTACGCACTAGTGGGACTTTCCTAATTCTTCCTTTGTGCACGGTCCTCTGGCATATGTCGCACGATTGAACATATCTTTTCACATCAGTCAGTACGCCTGGCCAGTAAAAGTCCTGGATCACACGGTTCCTGGTTTTCCTTATACCCATGTGTCCTGCCATAGGTGTGTCGTGCGCTGTTTGTAACACCTTCTGTCTCAGACTTTCCGGTACAACCACTTGCTTGAAGCATCTTCCGTGTCTTCCCGTGTACTTTCTGTACAGTATATCTTTCAATGACAAACCACGATTTCCCATGTTGGCTTTTGTCTTTTGCTGCGTCAAAGAAACGCTTCAATGTGCTGTCATTCTGCTGTTCCTTTTTCAGCATGTCAGGTCTCATCCTCTGTATCTCTGGCTGCTTAGTTTTTTGCACTGACTCTGGTTTCTCAGCTCTTGCTTGTTGTCTAGTTTCCACAGGCGCTATAACTTCTCTTACCGGGTAAACTGGCACGTTTACTCTTTTCCCTTGGCTCAGTATAACATTCCCAATAAGTACAGGGTATACTGGTTGATTCATCACAAGTACATCAGCACTTCCTGCGAAATATGGCGTGTCTAGTTCTATTCTTGCTACTGGGCAGATCATGCTGCTGTCTTTTCCTGATGCTAATGTAACGGTCTTCTTCTCTCCAGTAAGCTTTTCTTCTGGGCTAGATCTTGCGACACTACTGTTATAGATGCTCCAGTGTCACGAATTCCTTCAGTTCTAACGCCCCCTACATAGGCGACGCACCTGTTATCGAATTCAATCTGTTTACACTGTGCACACAGTTTGCCCATCTCGTTCCTTCCATACCGTGGCCGTAAATTTTTTTCTTTTACTGCGTTCACGCCATCCTTCAGCTCTGGGCAGTCCTTCTTCCTGTGCTGATAACTCCCGCATCTATAGCATCCCCTGTCGGCACCCGGACTTGGACTTCTTTCGCGACGGAAATTCGTGCTAGACTGTCGCACATGTTCATGTCCACGGTTGTAGTCATTGCTATACATGGCGCGGTTTCCTTGAAACGGTGTTCGCGGAACATGTCGTCCTTGACTTTGATTGCGTGGAGTACGGTACTCCTGGTATTGCGGACGCGACGCTTGCTGTTCCTGAAAGTGGACGCGCAGACGCGGTACAGAGTGAGCTTGTTCATAAGTTTCTGCAAGTTTTGCCATTTTCCTTACGTTTTCAGGCTCACGTTCTCTGATAAATGTGGCTAACTCGGGACGCATACCGTGTGTATAAATTGTTCCTGCAAGCACAGGTCTTCTAGGTTTTCTAGTGTGCGTTCTTTTCCGGATAAGTCCACCCAACGGTCGAAATATCGGTTAAGACGGACCAAGTAGTCGCTATACGACTCGGATCCTTCCTTCTTACAGGAACGGAATTTCCTTCTGTATGATTCTAAGTTCAACCGATACCTGTTCAACAGGGCATCTTTTAGTATGTATAATCCTGCGCGCGTCCTCATCATTGAGACGGGTGTATACCTCGCATGCTTTACCTTTTAACAGTGTCCCTAGACGCGTTGCCCATGTGTCTTCCTCCCATCTTTGGATTCGGGCTACTCTCTCAAATTGACTCAGGTAGCTTTCAATGTCATCCTTGTCGTCGAAATAGGGGCATTCTGATCTTTAGGCCCTCCACTCCTTCAGGGTCACGAACCCTTGTACTCGACAGTTGTGCCGTTACATTATTTTCATTCACGCGGACTTCCAGCTCTTTCATTCTAATCCTCTCTCTCTTTCTTCTCTCCTTTCCTGTCTTTCTATCTCTTTCTCTCGTCTTTCAAGTTCTTCTTTCTCTCTTCTTTCTTGTTTGGCGGCTTCCTTCTGCTCTTTAACATACTGCGCCAAGTCGGCGCCGCATAAGCCTAACAACTTTCCTTCTTCAATAAAGGTAAACGTTTCGGACGCTACACTTGCTGACGACACGCTCGGAGTCGCGCTCTGGGTGGCTGGTGTACGGGTCAATAAATCACTTTCGGTTTCGCCTTGATCGAATCGGCCGGCGGTCGAACGAGTATTTGCGGCGGGTCCACTCATCTTGGAATCGGTACGCAAGACAGCAAGTGACGACAAGTTAGAAAAGTAAAACTTTGACGTATAAGTCTTTCACGGACGCTAAGTTGCTTAAGGCGTCACACAAGTATGACGACTTCTATTTCCCTGTTTGCTAACTATGACGTCAACTAGCTCTGTCGCTGGCAGCAGAGTACAAATCACTAAGCGACAGAAACACAAGCTAAATTTGTACCACTACAGAAAGGTCAAGAAGCAAAATAGACTAATATGTAAATGAGATCAAAGCTCCTCCCACAGAACCGTTATTCAGGCCTTATTTGGTGTTATCTTCTTCTCCAGCCTGGGTCCTGGCTTTCCTGTGATCGTTGCGCTCTGCAGCGCTATACGGTTGGCTGATACTAGCCTGTGTCCAGACGACACTTGACAACAGTTACAAACCACGACTAACCCAGTCGTAAAGTGCACACCAATACCAAACTTAGGGCGAATGCACCACACTTCTTCTAAGCTCTACCTGCTTAAAGAAGCGTAATGAGGTAATAGGAAGCAAACCTGTCTATCTACCATAGACAAAAATTAATACTCACAGGGACTACAATAGTAGGACACACTTTCGGCCCTATATATTAATTCCTATACCCCACCAGTCAAGAAAGATTCTGCTCTAACCTTAATGGCTGAACTACCCAGCTCGGATGAATCTAGTTCTATCTCGGCTGGAGCAGGCCGAAGAATACTACCCGATTCAACGCCTGTAATAACCAGTACAAGTACAATATAATACACAATATATTCTCTTACTATACAGTTACTTTACACAGTCACCCAGACACACCTTTGGTCCAAGGTAACCAAATACCAGTGTTACACAACACTAAATTATTGAACTTACCTGCAGACGAGTTATTGTATATTCTATGACAACATAGGTTGATGTGCTGGATAATCAATGGATATGGACGGATGGCGCTCTAGCCCACTATCCAAAGATACCAGCACCCTCCAACCGCCCGCTGCTATCACCCTAGGGTTCGAATCGCGTTCGGTGGCCCTAGTCTGACTGTCAGGTAGTGGTTTACTCCCAACGGAGCGTGTGGTTCAATCCAATAGGGGATGGGGTAGAAAGGTAGGTGATGATAGAGATGAGATGATGGGTAAGGATGAACACCCGTGAGTGGCGCTAGTGTGGTCGGATGTGGCTAGTATCCGGACGAGCCCCCATTTGTCGCGGTCCTTGTGGGGATGTGGTGTATATGGGGTGAATATGTTTTCTCCCACAAGTCTCTCTCCTCTCAGCTTGGAGACACTCACAAGGATGGATACAATTCAATTAATAAAAAGGAAATTTTATTAATCTAACGATGAATGATATGATTATGACGTCGTGTGGATGAGAGTAGGATGATTTGACGAAAATGAGTGATGATGAATTTACAAATACGCCGACAATGATTTGAAATAAATAAAATCACAAACTTGCGCCCAACGTTTCATTCACGCCACTTACAAATTTACAATGTATCTATGTACGTGTGTGCTGCATAATTTTCTTGACACATTCTCTCCCTGCTTATCTGTTCTTCGAAGCCCGTTGTCGTGGTCACCGTGCCTTGAAATCTCCGTTATCCACACTGAAATTCTTTAAGCACTGTCCACGTTACTTTACAGTTTTGCCGTTCTACTATCACATACACATTCGTTGTTGTACAGTTAATAATATAGTCAATGCGCTTCGATGATCTTCCTGTCGAATCGTTTGTTCGCTGAACGTCTTCAGACGAAGATAAACTTGACTTCTTCGTTTTCTTCTTGAGCACCGATATAATTACAAATAAAATATACCGGCACGAAACACAATTATTATCTGTCCTCTTCGTTTCCTTCTGAAGCACCGATATAATTAATAAACACAATATATCGGCACAAAAACAAATATTAGCACACGGCTTACAGCACTGCCGTACGGTCTGGTTACTAATAATACTAGTCCGATGATTTTAACGTCAATAAAAGAATCACATTCGAGGATAATAGGCCTATATTCGATGTTTGCTTGATGAGTTTGAAGAATTTCTTCGAGGTAGCGATCGATGAGGTGAATGGGATCGAAGGATCAAAATAGGTCGAAGGATAAATTAGGTGGAGTTCCACAACAGGTGGGTGGATCAATTTAGGTGGGTGTATCAAATTAGGTAGGTGGATCAATTTAGGTGGAGTCTGCAACAAAATTAATAACCTCTTTTTAATGACCGAGCCTGGCCAAAAAAATACAATTGCTCATGCACACACGCACTTACATCAACACTATATCCCTGATGTGGCTCCATTCAAGCTTAGTTCATAATCTGAAATAAATAGAAACGATGTTAGTAAATGGTACGGCAGGTTCAGGCAGGCAGCCTCACGCCTCTGCGCCCAGGAATCCTGTAAACAACACAACACGGATGATAGCAGCCATCGCCCAGCATCCTCGATTACCCTGCACATCGATAGGATTGGTAACTATTCTACAAGGTCGATACTAACCTCAAAGACTCCCTACAGTTAACCACTAGGTCCGACAGTCGATATCCCTGTGACGTTTGGCCAACGACAATTTAGATCTCCAAGTGAGCGCAATACAATATGTTTTTAACCAATCGAAAATCTTTAATTTCAACTTGTCGCCTTGCCAGCTTGTTACCGTGCTAGAGTAAGTCGCGGACGATGACGCGATCGCGATGACGCAACTTTAAAACGCGTGCCGATTACGTCGCACTTCCGTGTTCTAAAACGAAACCAAAACAATACAGAATAAAAATAGTATCATAACACTATCAAGGCCGTATGAACGTGACACAGCCCCCCTTTTAAGATTGAAAACAGCGGAATAATCTTATCAATCTCTAACAATACAACAATTTAGAAAGGACAAATACAACTTTAGACCTTCCTGGTCACTATAGTCAAATTTCTTGACTATACATCTTATTCCTTCAGCACAAATTTCTGTCTTCTTTTCTGGCAAAACAATAAGAGTTAAAATGATCAATCACAGGCTAATTCTGTATGCACAAGCTGCCCCCCTTTTAAGATTATAGAAGCGTTTTCAATAGCCTAGTTCATACGGCTGAGATAGTCAGCACCAATATTTTCAACACCAGGGATCACTTGAACAGTAAAGCAGTACTGTTGCAGGTGTAGTGCCCATCTCATTAGCCTGCCGTTGGTTGGTTTGCTTCTCTGGAGGAATTGGAGAGGCTGATGATCAGTCTGTGTAGCGTGAAATGATTTCCGTACAGGTAGCGTTCAAATCTCTTGATCCCCCATACTACTGCCAAACATTCTTTTTCTACTGTGGAATAGTTGAGTTCTGCTCCATGCAATTTCTTGCTTGCGTATGCGACGGGTCTGGTTCCACTGTCATGTGTTTGCAACAGCATTGCACCTACGCCTCGATCAGACGCATCCGTTCTGATTATAAATTCCTTGTTCTTGTCGGGTAGGCACAAAACAGGATC
>JADBJO010017276.1:32500-38125 GCA_016801955.1 Conus betulinus | reverse complement strand
TGCATGCCTTTCTATGGGCTCGTTGCTGGCGTCGGGAACATGTTTCTCCACTGTCTTGAAAAGCATCTCCTTGATGTCCACCCACATTTGCTCTAATATGTTTGGTGCTGAGGGATGAGGATACTGGTAGGTATTGGTAAACTCCTGCACATCTTGACGCATCCCTTCAACGTCGGCTTTCTTCCACAGGAAGATCTTCCGCCGAGGTGGTCTGGGTCGATGTGGGGCAAGGGTCGTGTTGTAGAGGACGATGTCGTGGTCACTATTGCCAGTGGAGGGTAAGGGTGGGAGGTCAGTATAATGTCTTGTGTGATCTTGTCTTTTCTAGTGGGAAAATCCACCATCTGCTCCAGGTCGTAATCAGTGACAATGTCCAGGTATGTCTGATTTACTCTTGATGGGTACCGTTTGTTAGCAGTTGTGAGTGCCTGCCAGTCAATGTCTGGGGAGTTGAAATCACCAGCTATGGTGAGGACGTTGCGGCCTGCCTTACGTTTTAGTTTGTCCCATTTCTGCCTTAGTGTCCTCCATGTATGTCATTTGATTTATACTGTGGGATGCCACATGGAAATCCTTCTAGATTCCGATGTGGGGAGCTAAATGGAAACCTTTCTCATATGTATCTACTGCTGATGGATACCAATGATGAATAATCTTTTTCTTGTGTATTTATTACTGATGGATAGGAATGAATGGAAATCATATTGAAAGTTATTTAAAGCCAGCTTATTCTACGTTATGTTATGTGATGTATAGTGAACATCTACCTGGCGTTAAACAAGAATGCGCAAAGATTGTGTCATGTATGTGAAATGAATATTGATTACGGGAAATAGTTGCTTTGATAAAAATGAAAAAAGAAAAATGAATGAGAACGTTTTCTCTTGAGAGGTAGTGGTCTTTTAAAATGTTCAAAGATTATGTTATGATCTTGTGAAATGATCAAAACCTTTTGTTTATGAACGAGAAGAGAGAAGGTAATGATATACTAATTATACTTTCGCTCATTGTGAAGGTCTATATGGTAGTATTTCCTCACTAACGCAAAGGTTATGATTTTGAAGAAAGATGACGTCTCGGCGTGTTGAACTTTTGAGATATTGGTTTTGAAAGAAGTAAAGTGTCTGTTTTTATTTAAACCTTGTCGATTTTTTGCTGTAGATAAAGCGCTCTGTTTACGATAAAAATAGGAAGCCATTATTAACTGTGGATGAGATTAAAAGACTATGGATAGTAGGCTGGATAATCCAAGAAGTCTTCTCTGTTCCCAGGTTGAGTTTGTCCCTGGTGTACTTGGGAACTGGTTGTCCCGACAACTGGTCCGGGGCCTGTTGTGTGTCCCCAGTCTCTTGCACGGGTGTGCGAGAGGCTGGTGCATGCCAGTATAGACCCGACAAGCCAGCTGAGCCAGCGCCTCTTCTGCGAGATAAGTCGTCGCTTCGGATTCGAGACCCTAAGTCTTGTTCGCCAGCTGCGCCCTGCATTGGTCCCGCCTAGTCAGAACCACCGCCTGTGGTGACAGTGACCTGCAGCGTCAGCGTCATTCCTGCGCGTCGTGAGAACCTTCGTGTCGTCGATCTTGCGCATAGTGAGACCCTTGTTGCTGTGCAGTAACTGAGCCATGGCTCTTGGAAGTGGAGGCTGGTGCCTCAAAAGTAGCAGTGTGCTACTTCAGTGAGATCGGGCTGAATCATAGTTTTTTGGGGTGTAGGAACTGGTTACTTCCTTGTGGACAGAGACGTCACTGCATCGTTCCATCGTCACTTGCAAGTCACTGCCCCTGTTGACAGTCGCAGTGTCGTCGCGTCGACTTTGTTCTTCACCTGCGTCTACCCCTACCTGCAGACTGCGTCCCCTTAGGCCAGACAGTGCCTGTGACAGACTGCTGATGTGAGCGCCGCATTATACATACATACATTAATATCGCACACCCATAAATGGGGTGTGCTCCATGTGTGTTATTCATGTTTATTGATGTTGATGTTTTGTACGTGTTGGATGGCCCAGGCGACATAGAAAAAATAAGAAAAGAATCGCGGTTGTGTTGTCTGGCTGTCTGTGTGCGGTTGAGTGGGTGTGTGTGGTAGGAGAGCGCGAGCACGCATCCATATTTCTGGCAGAGTCGGACACGCAGAGACACATGCACCAAGTACCCCATCCGTAACAATCGTTTTCACAAGAAAGCGTGTGAAATGCAAGTTGAAGGTCTTCCATCGAATGTAGGCAGAATGCCAAACTCCGTGCAGCGTTCTATGGCGTTGTCGTTTATAAAATTGAAGGCAGGGATAATCAGACTGTTGTGATCCTTCAGTTGACAGCGATGTCCATTCATGCCCCTGTTACCGAGATCCCCAGCTCACAGCGCGGTGTTCAGGAAAAAATGTCCGTCGCAGGTCAACAGGTAGAGGAAGAAGGGCCGAGGAACATCGGAAGTAAAAGGCAAGTGAGGCTGTCTCTTCCCCGTCCGGTCTGTTCTTACCGACCCCTGCCAGTTTGATCTACAATGGCGACAGAAGCGACAACAACAATGAAGATTCCTGTGCTGACACTTGTCAGTATTCACACCGACCCACCTCCTGTGTGCCTATGCCTGCACAGAGTTCGCTGTACCACGATGGAACACGGCACATCGACATGACACCGTGCGACACAGACAGTGAGTCAGTGATAGTCTTTCCCACCACAGACTTGCCATCCGACACGGATGGTGACAAGCTGTTGTGATGATGAAGTTGGTGTTGATAACCCTGGTGCGGTTTACAATTATGATTCGTCTGTGACTAATCTAGGCAACAAGAAATTGAAACATGTGTTGCAACAGCAACTCCGTGTGATACAGACAGTGGAAGTGATTATGCAGATACCACTACTGGTAAAGCATAGACACCGCATGCAGACATTACAATCACAGACATAATGGCGTGTTTGGAAGAAACGGAACATGAATGATCGCCAGTCAGAACTGAAAGAAGAGGTGAAAGGCTGCACTGCATGTAACAAGGGGTTGAAAACCGAAATCCTGACCATCCTTCACGACTATTGCACTGTTGTAACTGCTGAATAAACATTTGGAAAATGCGACTGGTGGATACATGTTCTCTCCTTGAATTTACATGTCTCTACAATTCTGTGATCTGGAGTCCAATTGCGATGTACTTTATTGTAAGGTATTGTTGATCTTGATTTTTTTTTTTTCGCTGTCCCAACCTCTGCGTCACCTCAGAGGCAGTGCACCCACGCCGCTCATTCTGACACCCCGTGTCCACAGCCACAGTCCGGTCGGCCCCCGCCACAGCCCCGGCACCGGCAATCCACACGGAGCAGTCAATGTTAAGTCGTCAAGAGGCAACCACCGAGGAGACACTGCACTGCTGCCGAGTCACTTCGGTGGTGTTCAGTGGCGCCTGTTCTGATCTAACATACGCAGGACACACCTACTAAGCCCCCTACTGACGACAATAATTGCTTAGTCGCGGAGCTGGCGTGAGTGAGCTCTCCCTCCGGAGGGCGCCACCACGTCCGTCCAACGACAGCCCCCCATGGACTCGCCGATACCGGTGACACCGACGGAAACCAAACCAAGACCAAAGACGTGGAGAGGACATCGAAGTTGAGGTCACCATGAGAGCAGGGCATGAAGGGCCACAGAATTTGAGACTTTTTTATATGCTGATCGATGAGAATGAGGATGATTAAGATGATGCTACGGATTTCCATTTCGGTCTGAGACTACATGACAGGGCTGTACTCTACGCTTCCTTTCATAATATATCCCGCGTCAACCAGGCCCGAGAGAGATACAGGCACCTGCAGTGTTGGTCAGGAAATTTGAGCAACACTCTCAGAAAAACCATCATTCATCATCATCATCATCTCTCTGTCTCTCTCTCTCTCTCTGTCTGTCTCTCTCTTTCTGTCTGTCTGTCTATCTGTCTCTCTCTCTCTCTCTCTCTCTCTCTCTCTCTCTCTCTCTTCTCTCTCTATGTGCGTATGCGTGTGCGTGCGCGTGCGCGTGCGCGCGCGTGTGTCTATTTGTCTGTATATGCGTGTGCGTGTGCGTGCGCGCACATGCGAGTTTATGCTGGTTCTAATTTCTTGTTGATTTATTTCCCAGACAAAGACACTGTCTGTACCCCCTGCTGAAGATTCACCAGTTTTCATGTTCACAGGAGCATTACAACAGAGTCGTGTCTTCCACCTCCACCAGTCCATCTCCAGAAAGAACCCAAACCATGGTCACATAAATGTGATAAAAAGAATTCGACGATCTTTGTGTCGCATGGAAAAATTACAGAATATTTTAAATCGCTCAAAAGCCAGGGCATAGTATGTCATTTGATATGCACGTAGTATTTCAGAAAGAAATTTGGAACACGTGAAAAATTCAGTCTCTTTTCCAACAGGACTGAGGCTGTCTTGAAACTTGTAGAATCATCACGTAGCTTTGCACCTTGTAAATGCAGGAAATAAACGTACTTCATACATGTCGAGCAAAACTCAAGTCTATCAATCTGAAGCATATTACAATGCAAAAAACTCGATTTGAATGCGAGAAAAGCTCAAAACATATCCACAGTGAAACACTGGCTTGTTAATCACGTATATAATGGAACCAGCACACGGCGAAACAATAGTGAATTACAGACACAATTAAACGTAAACTTAATATGCACCTTGTAGAACATATGGAATGTCGGGGAAACAAAGCCATTATGGATCATTACATAATGGAACCCGCATTATATAGATCAGACATGGTACAACATAAACACTCTGGAATGATGACATGGTTGAAAAGGAGAAACAGTATATAACTAAATGGTTAAACGTGAATTATTATTATTCCTCTCTAGCGACTGTCACCTGGTTGTACGGGATCCTGCATGCAATGATACCGACAGGAGTCTAGTAATCATGTCAGATATCACCGATTGGGAAACGTCTGCGAGGGAGAAGGGCCAAACTAGTCGGCAGTCTAACAGGGGAGGAAGTCTGGCCCCCTAAGCGTGTGGCGCATTTTTCGCTCATTCGAATTCAACAGTAAATCCCACCGCTGGGAGTACAGAGACAGTAACAAAAGTCGAGAGAAGACAGACGGCTAGCAGACCCAGCAACATTCACACTCACAGAGCAGCCCACATGACCTTCCCAGATATCTTTTTTTTTTTTCTTGCAGGTGGCTGAAGTCAGCAACAATAGACACAGGCTAACACCTGTATGAATGTACTGAAAGAACCGTCATAGACCTACCTAGACCTACCAAGACATGCCTAGACCTCTTTAGACCTATCCGGCAGGTAGGGAGCACAGAATCTTAAACTTGTCCTTTACTCTCAATCGCCATCCTACGAAAATCAAACCACTTCCTAAAGTGAAATAATAGAACAGTAAACTGGGTTGTCTGCTTCATGCTGATTGATTAGTGTACAGCAACAGTCGGCACTCATCGAAAATACGTTAACATTTTCAAGACCTGCAGTCTGGCATTAATAAAGGCATCAGCTGAGACCATCCTGAGGCGAGTCGGAACAACTAGACCATTTTAGGTTAATGAATTCAAACTGAAAGGAACATCAGTCTTACAATAGAAACTGTAGGGTTTTCATACAAGCAACAAGAACATCA
>JADBJO010017276.1:17500-27500 GCA_016801955.1 Conus betulinus | reverse complement strand
TGTGTGTGTGTGTGTGTGTGCGCGCGCGTGTGTGTGCGTGCGTGCGTGCGTGCGTGTGTGTGTGTGTGTGTGTGTGTGTGTGTGTGTGTGTGTGTGTGTTCGTGTGTATGTGTGTATGCTAGCATATGTGTGTGCGTGTGCGTCCGTGAAAAAAAATGAATGATTAATTAATTAATTAATTAATCACTTAATCAATCAGTCAATAAATGAATAAATGAATGAATGAATGAACGAATAAATAATTATGTATGATAGATATGTATATATATATATATATATATATATATATATATATATATACAGAGAGAGAGAGAGAGAGAGAATATATGTATATATATATATATATATATATATATATATATGTCAATGAATAAACAAAAATAGATATAATCAAAAAGATTGTTACAGTCTTTAACAAAACCCTAGCTATATTTCATTTATTGGATTTTGAAGAGTGCATGTCCGATTTGGGGGGGGGGGGGGGGATGTTTATGTGCAGATCACCTCGTTCTCGTAATGACGTCACTCTCGTCTGGGTACGTTAGTATGAGAAGCAATATAAGTGACACTGATCCAAAATACTTGTGGAGGAATATACACGCGCCAGTGAAACACACAGTAGTGTTCAGTTTCAAAGAAACAACTTATGCTTTGACAGACATTGTACTGTTTCCTCATGCTACTTCCTACAGTCATACCAACCGTTTCGTCCGTGGCAGAAATATCATCTGGAGCAGAAAGGAGCCACATTCTGATGTTGCCCATCTATTTCGCATGGCAGAATTTAGTGTACGAGTTTTTAGAAAACGCGGTGCCAAACCTCCTAGTTTCAGACTTTTCTTTTCCATTTTCCCTGACAGTAACGTACCTTTCAATTTGTCCACTGGTTTTTGGAACTGTTCTGAGGAAAACTACATCAACTTCCGTCACCATCTCACCTGCAACCAAAAGACAGAGTGTGAAGATGGACGGGATGAAACAGGGGACTGTCCCTACAGCAGTCCTCAGTGCAATGGACTGATTGCAGCCTGTAACCGTTGCTACAAAATCATTGACAGTTTGCGTGAGTTTCCAAGGGATATAGCAAATGTCAACCAGAGAGAGCAAATCATTATGTGCTTTAAAGGGAGGTGAGGTAGGCTTACCAAAATGTGTTCCTCAATGGTACGACATGATTAGGGATAAAACAAGGGTGCACCCAAAGAGGCTGGAACACCTCTGGACAGGGCTGCACGCTGATGACCGGACATTGCCAAACATGTACACACTTTGTGTGATTCATGAAGACAGAACTGTCTTTCATCATTCTGTCGAGTCTCATCTTCCCTCTATATTACATCAAAGCGGTGTTTTCTAACATATGGCCAAAGCTCGTCTGTCCTTGGTCAAATATGTACATGTGGAGGTGTACCTGAAGAGAAGTGTGTACTGCCTACTTATGGACCATGTGCGAATTGACAGAGAACAGGACCAAAGGATACATTCAAAGTTCAACACCAATTTCTTTGACCTGTACCAAGTGCTGGGGTCCCCACGGTACTGCAGTCTATGACACAATGCGCTGATGGTCAAGTGACTCACACGTTTCTCCTGTGTGGTTTCTATCCAGTATGATATATGTGGTACAAACACAACACATGACTGCGTTTTTTTGGGTGGATTGTTTCCACATCTGCATCAAAAAAGTCCTGAACACATCGATGGGGATAACACGTCGATCCTTCAAGTGTCCACTGTCCCCACATTCACTTGTGATGGAGGTTTCACAAGTGTATCATACACCCTGGTGTGTGACCTCATCGTTGACTGTCCTGATGACAGTGATGAATCATTCTGTGAACATCCTCCCTGTGTCAAAATGTTTCAGTGTGGCGACCTTCAATGTGTGTCCTATGACATGGTGTGTGATTACGTGTTTCATTGTCGGGATAAATCCGATGATCAGAACTGTGGACAATTGAAAAGGAAACTAAAAGTACAGCGCCAGGCTTTACCATTTCCTGCCAAAGTCATTTTCGATGGTATCAGATACTTTATTTCTACCCCAATGAAATCCAATGAATCCTGTCCTGATACCCACTACCGATGTCCTGGTGACTTCAATGACTGTCTGCCTGTCTACACACGGTGCAATGGCCTGTATGACTGTTTGAGCCGTCAGGATGAAAAGGAGTGTGACAAACTGAAATGTCTTGGACTTTTTCGATGCAGATTATCGACAACATGTTTACATAGGAACCACATGTGTGATGGATGGTCTCACTGCCCTATGCAAGATGATGAATTATCTTGTGACGTGACCTGTCCTGTGAACTGTCTTTGTCAAGGTCACGCATTTCTTTGTCATCAGTCTTTTTCAGCAGCTGTCTTCCCTCACATCCGCTACTTGGACGCCACAGGCTCAGGCATGACATTGCATGATGTGAGTAACAACACTCTGCTGATTACAGTGGTCCTTGCACAGTGTTCATTGACGTCCTTGCCCCAAATACAGTTGAGTAATGTGAGGATTCTTAATCTCAGCAGGAACAAACTGCGGTTTGTGAATCTGACCTGTTTTCTTGATTTAGAAAGGCTCAAGTCTCTGTCCCTCTCTAACAACCCATTGACCTTCTACACAGTGATCTCCCTTCTGTTAATCAGCATGGTGCCCTCAAAGAGTTAGATCTGTCTTTCACCCCACTGACCGTGCTGGACACCAAGGTCTTGTCACTGTTTCCTTTCTTAGAAAAACTAAATTTAACTTTCACTTCTATTCACACAATCAGTACAGAGGCATTCCAGTCAACGCCACAGTTAAAGGAACTGTACATGGATGGTAGTCCTCTGAAAGAGTTTCCCTCTGACATATTCAGAGGTCTCAGCAACCTGTGCTTGGTATCCACACAAAACTATAAATTCTGCTGCAGTGAAATACTTCCCCCGAACTTTGACAGCTGCACCTGCATGGCCCCCAAGATGAAATTTCTTCCTGTAAAGATCTGCTGCAGTCATGGACGTACCGTGCCTTTCTGTGGCTGATCACCTGCCTGTCTCTGATCGGCAACGCCACATGTTGCTGTGTACGTTTGTTTGTCAAGAGCATGGGGTCTTCAACTGGCTTCAGTGTGTTTGTCACAAACCTTTCCACAGCTGATTTTCTGATGGGTGTCTACATCGCTGTAATTGGGGTAGCTGATGAACGGTTGCGTGGACGATACCTTCATAATGATGACTCGTGGAAAAATAGCGTGACTTGTAAGGTGGCTGGGTTTTTGTCTCTGTTGTCTAGTGAGGTGTCAGCTTTTATCATCTGGTTTATTACACTGGATCGTTTTGTCGTCCTTCGATTTCCTTTCAGTTCTCTTAGGTTTGATAGAACATCTGCATCAGTGGTTTGTTTGTTGACTTGGTTGGCTGGTTGTATCTTAGCATTGATACCACTACTTCTGTGACATCACACTGGGAATTCTATGGCCAGACAGGTATGTGCATACCTTTGCCAGTAACAAGACGAGACTTCAGAGGAAGAGTTTTTTCTGTCAGTGTCTTGATTGTGCTGAATTTCATTGTGTTTGTATTTATCTCTGTTGGTCAGGCTGTCATATACTGGTCAATTCAGGCCAATTCTTTAAAAATAAATTCCACTAAACGTTCGAGAGACATGGCCATTGCTAAACGGTTGATTGGTGTCGCAGTGACAGATTTCATGTGCTGGTTTCCCATAGGCATGTGTGGGATGTTGGCACTGGCTGGTGTCCCCATACCAGGAGAAGTGAATGTTGCCCTGGCTGTCTTTGTTTTACCTCTGAACTCTGCAATTAATCCATTCGTGTATACGTTCAATAGTGTAGTTGAAAAGAGGAGAAAAGCTAACGAAGGTAAGCTGGTGAAGTGGCTTGAACACACACTGATCATAACATTTGTTGAACAGTGTCTTTAATGATTGATGGACATCTGTACATCTCTTAAAACCTCTCTCTGCTCTCCCCCCCCTCCCCCCCCCCCCCCCCCCCCCCCCCCCCCCCCCCCCCCCCTTTCTCTCTCTCTCTCTCTCTCTCTCTCTCTCTCTCTCTCTCTCTCTCTCTCTCTCATACACAGAAGAGCAACGCTCACATACGACAGCATGAATCTCCATAAAATGGTATCGGAATCAGTTTTGAGTGGCAGTATGGTCCTCTGTGATTGGCTGGGCTATAAGCAACATAAATTGAAATTTGAATTTGAGTCACATTCAGTCAAAATAAAGTTACACCGCCACTGATGAAAAACATTTCGCTTGTTTGTGTTTTTTTATCCAAGTGATAAAATTATAGTTGCGCATAAGGCTACAACTCCAAATAAATAAGATTATAAAACCTCAAAGTGAGCCACCAATCTTTCTATGACTATAAATGTTCAAATTTAGACGAGACGAATATTTAAAACAACACAGGCTGTCAGCTTATAGTGAGACTACAATAAGAATGACCCAGTTTGTGATACTGAGGTAACTGCATGACAACATTGAAAAAGGTCATTGTTTATAACAACACATTTTGCAAAACCTGAAATAAGATCTCATGAAGTATTGTCCAGCTTGTGTCACGCGGAGTTTATTATGGAATGAACATACAGTTTTACAAATACCATTAATACACACTTTTAATTGGAAAAAATGTCACAGTGCACACCGTTTTTAGAGCACCAGCCAGTCTGACTGGTTCTAGTTCTAACGGGCTTATTCAGGACACATACATAAAGTTTTGATGATATTTACTCTCTGCTCACTACAATACCACAAAACTTGCATATGTCTGGAGGCATGTCATATTAGATTACCACACAAAGCACCTCGAGTGCTGCTAGAATTAGAGATGACAGAGGTACGAAAACTGGGTGACTAGTGTGAGAATGAAACTTTGTGAATGTGGTTTTGGATTTGTATGGATAAAACAAGGTGTTGCTGCTATTAATGTTTTCATCCAAGTGTTTTGAGAAAGACTCGTTGACTGTAGTTGGCAAGACTGGAATTCTCATGTGCAGAACAGTGACAGACTTGAGTTATATATAGAACGTATAATCATTATCGATGTTTACTATCTATATGTCAATGAAAATAGACAGACATCTAAAACATATTATGACTAAGTTTAGATTTGGTATCTCTGAACTCTCTACTCATTACTTTCAGGCATATTTACTCCATTACATGTCCACCTTTCTCTGGCGGCAAGATAATCACCCTTCTAAACACAATGATATTACTTTATTCATGTTTATCTTTAACTGCAATGCAGAAGAAGCCCTTTCCAAACTGTTTAGCTGGGTTTGTAAACTAATGATAATTTCAGACATAAATGCAACAACGTCGGCTAGAGAAGAATGAAAATCTTTTTAAAAAAAAATCATTTATGAACTTGGCGCCATGCCGTCCAGAATGAGTAACCTCTAATGTCAATTCATTGATAGCAGTATAGCAATGCCTATGTCACCTTGCTTAACACCAGTCATGCAGTCTATGCAATCAGTCAAAGACCCACCACTTCTCACTCTAGCTTTTATACGTGCTCGTAACACATTTATATAATTTTCCTCATATTCCATCTCTTAACAAAATGTGCCATATGGTACTCCTATTATCAGAATCACTGTTTTTTTTCAAAATCAGTAAAAGCAACGTATAATTTACGACTCAAACAAAAAACTGTGTTTGCACAAATGCCAGTAGAGTAAACATGTAGTCTATAGTAGAATAGTTACGCTTAAATCCAGGAAACACACCTCTGTCAAACAGAGCATTAAAAGACTTTGTGACAAAACCTAACGCCAAATGAAACTTACACGCATTTCACTGCTGATTCCATCGCGGCCACTAGCTTTGCGATTCTTTATTATCATTTTTTTTTTTTGAGCCAACATAACCTCGTCTCTTGAAATTAGAGGATTTAAGACATCGTCACTGGTATCATGGTTAGCATCAGTATCATTGTAGCCCTTGTTATCACTACCGCCTCCATCATCCATAATACTACGGATATTCACTTCTTTTTCAAGCACTTTCACTATTGCCTCTCTCAGAGATGTATGTGTAGCGACCGTTCAGATCACCTGACACATGCCCTTCAAAACACATGAATTCAAAGCGGTGCACATATTGATCAATAGTTTTCCATAATTATTCAATACATTATCTTCGGAATTCCTGTCTGTACATAAAGAGCTGCTTACATACTGATTATCAAAAGGCAAACCATCGTCTTCTATTTATGGGAAAAGTTTGCAATCCAACTGCCTAAATCACCACTTGCTGAAATATAATCATCAACAGCATGTACACAATCACTCTCAAAAATCTTTTAGCATATTTATTCGATTTTCAATGTTAAAATGCGTATAGTAGGAATCTGCCAGTGGTATGTGAGTACGTATGTACAGGGGGTTTTTGTTGCACAAAAGAGATTTTTCAATGATGATGGCAAGAACGTTATCAGACTTAATATCTAATACCTCAATGAAAGAGCAGAGCTCATGTCTAATAAGACATAACAGACCACCAGAACGTCTTCCACGAGCTGCAAGTTTCATTGCAGGTTTGCAAAACTTCTTGTAGCCTACAAATACAGATGAATGAAAATCTTCAACAAACGTTTCATCAAAACATACAAAGTTCAAAGGACAAACAAAAGAGACAAATTCAATATCTAATAATGTAGACAGTAAACCATGCACATACCAATGAAGAAAAGAAAAGGATTTAGAATTTTTTTTTTTCAAAGGAATGATTTGGGTTAACACTGTCAGCAAACATGCGGAAAGCATTGCACGTGCCGTCATGAAACGTATCATACAGGCCAACCGACACAGTTTCAACCTGCAAACGCTGAGTGTTGACATTACACATGTTCAGTTCGGTCGGAGGCTGAATCGCAAGCTCAGCAAACCTGGTCAACCGTTTTTCCGATTAGCACGTGCAATTTTTCTGGTATACGCTTTACAATGTAACAGCAAAAAACACTCTGCAGGTTTCTTCCCTCTGTTTAGAGATCATAAAGAGTGTCTTTGGGCCAGCCAACGTCCTACCTCATTTCCACACAAGTTTGTCACTGTAACTGGCAAAGTACTTCTTGTCATCTATCAGGAGAGAGAGAGAGAGAGAGAGAGAGAGAGAGAGAGACAGAGACAGAGAGAGAGCTCTCGAGAGTTGATTCAAGAGTCTATATTGCCTTATCTTTCACTTCTTCTTCGTACATTTATTGTGTGCTGCATATTTTCCCTGCAGAACGATCTTTGACTTTATCATCTGTAGCAGTTTGTCTTCTCGTTTTTGATAATACCACTGTGAGGCAGCTCCCCAAATGTAGAGGAGAGAGGGTTGAGACCAGAGCTGAGTGGTAGCAAGAACACGACCATTGTGTCATGGACATCTCTGACAACTTTTACACCATGTGAACTCATCATGGTCACACATCCGAAAGCAAACAGCAAACAGCAACTGTGACGTTAATCTTTCCCATGACATGGACTGAAGAATAGACCAACCTTTGTGTAGGATTGAGTTGTACTCTGTATTTTGGTGTCTTTAGATGGATGGCAAACTGGCTAATCACAGTGATACAACATAATATGAAGTTTTCCACTACAATGACAGAAAACCATTTGAAGCCTGGTCTAAAATGACTCATATTACCCAATAAAGCCAGACGACACAGACTAGACTGACCCTGGAGACCCCAGTGTGACCGTCCAGGAAGAAGTGGAATCAGCGATGATATGGCTCCAGCAATCCACATCACAGTACATGCCACAGTGGTCAAAGAATTGTTGAATCTCCAGGAGGGGTTTGGAAAATGCAGGACAACCATGTGATACAAGGTGATGAACCCAACGATCAGCACTGACACAGAACTGGACAGAAAGCACAGAAACCCTGCCAGTCTGCAAGTGAAGCTGGTGGTCCATGCTTTCTCTTTCTGTAGGTACTGACCACGAAAGATCAGGTCTACTGCCACAATGATACTGACGTGGCACCCCATACAGATATCGGCTGACTGGAAATGGGTGACAGCTACTAGGAATTTTTGTTCAAACATTTTTCTGACGGCACAGGAAGCTATGAAGCAAACCACATTGCCAATGATAGCAGAGGACACGATCAGCCGGCAGAAGACTCTGTACAGCTCAGTGGGCAACAGTGTTGTACACGACGGTAGTGCAGTACGAAGAGAGACGCAGACAATGTCACCCAAGTGTTTAGGAAGCACATTCCCACAGTAGAATCTATGGTCAGATGACAAAATTCGTTCTAACTGATTTGACCTTGTAAACAGATCAAAAGGAAAAACATCCACCACATTTCCCATCAGGTCCAATTCTTTTAGCTTGGGCATGATTTTACAACTGGTAAGTCCGATAGTTTTAGCAGCAGAATTCGATACATTCAAGAATGTAGTTTGGGCAAATATATTGAGATTTTATCATTGAGGATATTGAGATGTGTTCTTGACACATCCAGACCTTTCCATGTGTAAAGAATGTTCTTCTTTCCTGAAATGTTGAGTGAGCTGATGGGGTTGTTTCCCAAGTGTAATGTTTTCAAATTTGGTAAGTCGTAGAAACATACCTATATCAAGACATTTGATGCCATTGTTGGCCAGATTGATGTATTCCAGATTTAGTAACGTGATACGCGAGACATTGTGTACGGAACATGAGACCAGAATTAAATGAACAACAAGATAATAATTTTCATCAAAATCTGTCAGTGACATCTTTGAACCTGTTGCATCCATGTATCGCAGTTGTGGAAAAAGGCTTGTGGGAAGTGAGCTGTTACACAGAAATGCGTGACCTTGACAGAGACAGCTCCCAGGACAGGTCTTGTCACACATCAGTTCATCCTCACGTTGTGGACACTGACCCCAGCCGTCACACAGGTGATCGACGTGCACACACACTCTGGAAGCGCGACAACGGTAGAAACCAGGACAAATGACACTGTCACAGTCTCGTTCATCCTCTCCATACACACAGTCAGAGAATCCATTACATCTAGTGTAGACAGGCAGACAGTACAGCCACTCAGACGTACAACGATAATGACTGTGAGGACAAGAGTGGTCGGCTGTCATCAGCTGTTGGGTGAAGTAACCTGCCCCGTCCAGATTCACATAAAACAGTCGCTTCATGTCCTCATTTTTGACCAGTGTCAGGTAGGAGTTGTCATCGGGACACTCGGCCTCATCAGAGTCATCCAGACAATCTGTGTACTGGTTGCAGCATTGACCTTGAGAAGTGCATTGACCGTTAGAGCAGAGGAAACCAGAGCATGGAGGATGTTCACAAAACGATTCATCACTTCCATCTGGACAGTCCTGTCTGAAGTCACACAAGAGTATGATGCACTGTTGTGGCACCATCACTGCATGTGAAACTGACGTACGTGTTTCCGTATCTATGATCAAGAAGCTGCTGTGAATCACTATGGTTCATGACAATACCACGTTTGATTCCAGTGGGTTTCGTGTTCAAACATCTGAAATTCCATAACAAGAATTCATGTGCAAGATCTTTGTTTTGGGACACAGATAAAAGACTGCTTTGTCATTGTAAAGATGGATACAGGCAAGGACAAAGTAGGCCAGGGCACAGGTGAATGAAAGTTACCAAACCCCCGTAACTTACGTTCACACAATATTGCTGAAGTCCGATGACTGTGTTTGTAAATGGCAAACTTCATTGAAGAAATCCCTCTAAATCTGACAAGCCTGGAAGGAATATCTTCACTATGAATATTAAAGTGATCTGTGTTATAGATCATGGTGTTGTCAGACCATTTACGGAATTTGCTGTATGTAAAAGACACATTATCCCAACCTGACGTGCATCCTACAGGCACAAAGAACGTGGCATAATGTTTAAAGAGAAAGAGAAATTCTGACTGTTCCTTCCTTGACTTAACAGTCCCAACTCGTTGATCTTCAAAGGAGCAATTCTGATAAGAGGTTTCGATAAACTTCTCCCTATTAAAGATGATTAGTTT
>JADBJO010017276.1:0-12500 GCA_016801955.1 Conus betulinus | reverse complement strand
CAAATCACCAGGTGGAACCATGACATGCCGTGGACATTTACCACAAGTGTGAAGAATGGCGCAAATAGAACATTTTCTCTTGGCATTTTGGTTGTTGTTGCTGACACAGATAACTTGCTAGGCCGTGGTGCAGCAAGTGGCCTAGGCCTGTTGTCCAGAGAGTGGAGAGACTAGATAACATCAAAAAGACAGTTCTGGAGACACTAATGGTCCTCCAATCAAATGCAAACCAGTTAAAATACAACTGAAAGAAAATGCGGAACAACACAGTCTGACTACTGCACGTAGAATACAGATTCCGCTCTTGGAAAAAGTGGAAAAAGAACTACAGCGCATGAAAGGAAATGAGATCATAGAAGAAATAACCAAGGGAACTGATTGGTGTGCGCCAATGGTTCCAGTTGTGAAGAAAAATGGCAATGTCAGAATCTGCACAGATTTTAAGTACTTGAATGAAGCAGTGAAACGTGAGAGATACATTCTCCCAACATTAGATGACATGTTGCACAAACTGAAAGGAGCCAAGATCTTCAGCAAATTAGATGCGACTTCAACTTCTGGCAATTTTGGCAGGAGAACAAAATGTCACATGGTACTTCGACGATGTTCTCGTTCACAGTGAAAACACCTAAGCCCATGAGAAACACCCGGATAGTGTCTGTAAGAAACTCCAGTCTGCAGGTCTGAAACTGAACAAGGAAAAGACAGAACTACGCAAACAAGAAATTGAATTTCTTGGACATCGCTTCAGTGGAGAAGGAATAAGGCCAGATCCTGTGAAGGTTAAAGCCATTCTGCAAATGCCAGAGCCATAGAATACAACAGAACTCAAGAGAACCTTAGAACGATCAGTTTCCTGGGTAGATGTATTTCAAATTTATCCACAACTCTTCAGCCAATGACCAAACTGCTTGAACATGACAGAGAATGGTTCTTGGACACATTACAATCAGCAGCCTTCAAAAAGGTGAAAGAAATCTTGTCACAAGAACCAGCACTTGCGTTCTTCGACCTCAGAAGACCAACTGCTGTCAGTGCTGACGCCAGTGGTTATGGCACTGAAGGAGGTATACTGCAAGAACATAACGGTGACATGAAACAGGTGGCTTTCTGCTCGAGAACCCTCACTCCAGCAGAGCGTTGATAAGCTTAAATAAAAAAGAATACCTCGCCACAGTATGGACATGTGAAAATTTTGAAATATATCTCGTTGATTAGAATCGTTCAAGCCGGAAAAGGGCCATAAGCCATTCATGCCTTTGATTAATACCAAGTATCTGCATGATACTCCTTTACGCTGTCAAAGATTACTCATCAGATTGATTCGCTTCAACCCAAGAGCTACATTCACTCCAGGGTAAAAAGCTAGTTGTTGTAGACACCTTGTCAAAGAAGTCCTTTGCTGACAGAGAAGATCGGAAAGTTTGCCAGATGATGATATGTTGAAGTTCACCTCGACTGTGTCCAATCATCATGGCCAGCGACAGGCAAGAAACTTCAAGAGATTGAAGAAAAGACAAGAAAACATGATAAACTCTAGGAAGCTCTCCATTACACCACAAATGGATGGCCTCTCTACAAGAGCCAAGCCAACCCAGATCTACAAGAGTTGTACTCCGTCAGAAATGAATTGAGTGTTTATGGAAATCTTTTTGTGAAAGACAGTCAGATCGTCATTCGACTACAATGAGCGAAGACATTTTGAAACTGATCCATGCTGGTCACCAGGGAATTACAAAATGCTGTGAACGTGTGCCAAGTCTTTAGTCTGGTGGCTTGGAATGAACAAAGACATTGTCAACATGATACAGTCTTGTCATCACTGTGAAGAAAGAAAACCTACACAGAAGAAAGAACCGCTGAATCCAGCTCCATTTCCTGAGCGCCCTTTTCAGATGGTGGAAGATGACATCTGTGATGTCAAGAACAACCAGTACCTTGTCACCGTTGACTATGTTTCCAGATACATGGACATAGCACACTTCCAAACCTGACTGCAAACAGTGTCATTCTAAGCTTAAAGAACATTTTCACTCGCCATGGAGGTCCTGAACTACTCGTGACTGATAACGGGAGACAGATTACATCAGGAGATTTCAAAGCATTTGCCAACAGTTGGATCTTCAAACATGACACGACGAGTCCATACTTGCCACAAGCAAACAGAGAGGCAGAGCGTGCGGTTCAAACTGCACAACGCATCCTGCAGCAAGATTATCCTTTCTTTGCTTTGCTGTCATACCAAGCTACAGTGACTACACCAACAGGAGCGAGTCCAGCTCAACTTGCAATGGGACGTCGACTATGCACAACACTGCCTGTTCTTCAAGTAAACCTGGAACCACAGCTAGTCGACAAGAGTATCATTGCTGCGAGTGATGCTCGAGCAAAACGCCGGAACAAGCAGCACTATGACAGACACAATGGAACTGAAGATTTGCCAGAACTGCGACCAAATGACATTGTGCTACAGGAGTTAGATCATGAGCGCAAATGGTCAAATCCAGCTACAGTGCTTGGCCAAGTCGCACTCAGATCATACCTTGTGCAGACCCCATTCGGCAACCAGGACAGGCGTAACAGAAAGCATCTTCGCCTGTCCACATCAGTGACACTGCAAAATAGTTTTAGCAGATTCCTACCATGGACTTCTTGTCCCAAAGTCCCATCTGCCAAGCCAGCCAGTAACCCAGTCCAAGAAAGGCCTACTGTGCTCAACACGCCAGCCAGTCCAGACATACCAGAGGAACCACCAGAAGAGCCTGCTGGTCCAGGTCCTGGAGTTGGTTCTGGAAGAGGACTATGCCCCACGCTGCTACCATCGAACGTGACAAGAGCTTACATTACGGTCTTGTGTCGCACTAGCAACACTAAGACTCTTTGAAAGCCTCAAAACGCTTTACTTGACCAAACCGAAAGTCAACTATTGGAATAACGGCAGGAGGTGCATCATCAATAACATAGCCGACGTGCATGCCGGAAGTTTAGAAGCATCGTCTGCTATGTACGACGAATCATCACTTATAGAAACGCACGTCTTAAGGCCATGAGGTCAGGTGAAAAAGAGGAACGGGGGGGAGATGAGATCAAAAAGTAGTCCACAAACTTGACTCTGTGATACGAACGAGCACACAGGAGCACAGACCAGCCATGCGTGGAGACATTATAAACGGAACCTGTAGGGATAACTTTGAAGTAAAAACAATCACGTGTAAAGACTCTTCTTCAAAGCTAGACAACAGCGAGAGATGGATGGCATAAGTAAGAGTAAGAAAAATCTTAAGATACAGATGAAGGCTGCTTCAGAAGCTAAGACGAAATGCCAAGAGACGACGCTCTGGAAAGATTTAAAAGTCCAATGCAATGCCCATAGCAACATACGATCAACAAGAAAAAGAGGTGAAAAAAAAGAATAATCTAATCACTTCACATTCGAAGACCCCTTCCAATTTACTAAGAAACTATTCAAGCTGCCAAACCAGAGACACACAAGCGGACAAAAACAGAACAAAACAAGATAAACCAAAAACAAGCAAAACAAACGAACAAAAACACCTCTTGAGCGACCCTCGACAGGGAAAACACACACACACACACACACATTCTGATCCTCGATGCAAGGCACTGCTGGAAATCCAGAGCGTGATGCCCCCTGCAGCACCAGGGGAAAAGTTTAATGAGAGGCTACCAACACTGGGTGTTGTAAAGAAGGTGACTAAGAAAGCAGAGCTAAATCTTTGCTTGGACCTTATGAAATATTTCGTATACAGTAATGAGATGTCCGAATGCCTGGCTCCACACACTCATGAGATCAGCATGCAGGAACTTTAAAAACCAGTGACCAATGGATGGTGGGTAATGGAAAGTACATTCACAAAGAGCAAATTCGTTTCTCATCAACCAGTTAAGACCATTTCTTTTCTCTATCATGGTAGCAAGGCTCACTATATGCTGCTCACAAAAATGAGTGTTTGGTATTGTCAGTGAGGACATGAGTTATCGCAGGAGTGTCTGGCTGTACAAAACATGCCTCTATGGTTTTGGGAGGGATCCAATGTGCTGATGGCATCATTCTGTCTTGAGAGACAATAGTGTTGCATTGGGGTCAGCCAGTTGAGTTACAGCGTCTGCTGTGGCTGAAGAGCCCATTGCTCGTGTGGCAGAGTCTGTTGCAGTTGCTGCAGGTGAAGTCTTGGTCATCAGTGTCTGTGGGTGCCGTCGAAATTCGTTGCCGTCTGTGGCGCCTCTGTTCTTCCCTCTGAGCCTCCCTCCTCTGCTCTGCTTGCTTGATGCTGGTCTTGATGGTGGACAACCAGCTGACCCGGTCTGCAGCTGCTGACTCCAGGTCTGCTGGATCGAGGCAGCCTGTCCTCAGCTCGTACTTGCATACATCCTTGTAGCACAGGGCGGGCCGTCCTGTGGGTCTGGGAGCCTGTAGCCAGCTCATTTACAGCATGTCCTCTTGGATGCGACCGTCGTCCATTCAGCTGACGTGGCCAAGCCAGTGAAGGTGTCTCTGGGTCAGCATGACGAGCAAGCTAGGCATTCCTGCTTGGGTCAGGACGTCCTTGTTGGTGATGCGGTCCAGCCGAGTGATGCCTAGAAGTCTTCTGAGGCAGTGCAATGGGAAAGCGTTCAGTCTGCATTCAGTCTGCATTCTGGTCTCATTTCCCCTGGTGTGGCAGGGGCATTATGCTCTGGATTTCAAGTAGAGCCTTGCATCGAGAGAGCGAAGGCAGAGAAAATAGACCTAGGAAACACTGAAGAAGAAGTATTTCCATGGCTTCCAAGAAGGAATGCACAACTTGTTGGATCACGCTGGAAGCTGGAATATCAGTGGGCTGTGCTATTTCTCCAGTGCCGTGTATTGTAGTAATAGTGGTCATTTTAGACGTAGCCATTCCATGGGCAATGTCCCAAGTTGTAGGGTTAAAGCAGACCTTGAGAATAGACACTGAATGCCCACTTAGAAAGCCTCCATGGATGGCACAAGTCTTTTGTCCCAAGGTGGATGGAAATGACGAGATTTTACGTAGTAAAAAGTGTTGGTTGGTTCATCCAGAAGTAATCTTAAACCAAAGAAATCACTAAGCCTCTACCTTGGGGGGAAAAAGCTGAAACCACCATTCTTGCTGTAGCAAACCATCTGTGACAGAGGAACAGCCATGACCCTCGGAATGTTGTACTATGACACAAAATGAGGGGAGAGAAAACCAAGCAAATAGCTGAAGAAATCCTGCTGGCAATAGAGCAGAGTGGCTTCCCTGGCAGACGCAAGGTCTGGTATCTGCAATCGATGATAACACCAAGGCTCCTCTAGCGTCTTCTGATAGACAACATCAGCGCTAGCACTGTGGAATCAATGGAGGCCACAAACACAAATAACAAATTCACACAGTGAACAGGATAGTTGAAAACTACCCCTGAAACCACCCTTGAGGACTACTCAGTGGGAAGAGCAAAGTTACCTATGATGGTTAAAGACTCAGGAGACAAAGTTGTGAGACTGATCTGGCTCAAGCTAAACACCAGCAATATTGGAGAGGAACAAGAAGCAAAGAAAAACCTAATGATACATACAATTAAAAAGACAGATGTAGTACTGGCTAAAGACAAAATAGAAAGCAAAGAGAAGCACTGGAAAACACACCCCAAAGACATCCTAGCTGAACTAAAATCTGGCGTGTGGCTCCTTTCAGGGTAAGCTTTATTCCTCAGATCTGTACATGACCTCCAGCCTTTGAAATCAAACCTGACGACAAGGGAGAAATCTGATGACTCACTTGCCCACTCTGTCAACACAAACAAAGAGTGGAACATGGCCTGAAGCCATGCAATATGCGCTAGATTAGCAAGGTACACACAGACACACAGCCAAGTGATTAAAGAGATCGTTCGTGCGTTAAGAATGCTGGAGGAGGAGACACTACGCGACCAGAGGCGCCAGCAGCAATATTCTACTTGACAGGAGGCTGCAAATCATACCTCTGTGACATCAAGGGAATGGAGGCAGCGTCTGCTGCATAGGGGGGCATGACGGAGAGTGCCAAGCAGACCTTTCAGATGGGAATACCTCCCAGAAATAACCAAAAGAGTGGCATTAGACAAAATGTAGTACTCCACTCATATGCCTCTCATTTGACTCATCTGATTCCACTTCAATAAAAACAAACCAGAACACAATTTTGAATTTTGTCTTCCAGTTAAAAAAAATGGTTTGTTTCTATCTGCGCTTCACTTCTTTTGGCGTGAGGGGGATTTAATCTTTCCTCTCTTTTTCATTGGCCTATGTACCTTTCAACAAGATGTCTCTTTGGGGACTTAATCTTTCCTTTTATTTCTTTGGCCCATATACCATTCAACAAGATGTCTCTTTCTATTTTTTGCTAAAAAAAAAAAAAATCATGCAAGTCATACTGACTTCAGTTGATGGGGACTCGGTGAGCAGTGCTCGTTGTGTGTGGTCACGTCGCGCTCGTGTAAACCGTTTCTTTTATTTCATTCAACCATTTTTGAACTTAGGTTTTTTTGGTCGACTTTGACAGGAACAAATCATAGCAAGAATACAGTTACATTCCATTGTCTGTTTTTTTTTTCCTCGATTGCGTTATGGCCTTCTCTGTCTTTGTTAAACAAAAAGATATTCCGAACATCTTTGTTAAACAAAGAGACATTCTGAACGCCGTCAATGATCGACCGACCGTGCTCGAACTTTGTTTGGCGTCAAAACGTACAGCAGGCCAAAGTACCATCCTCAGAGCTCAAGAAATCCGCGGCCTTTGGCGTATCTACCTGGCGACAGAGGGGTCTCAAACGGACATCCTGTCGAAAGGTTTGCGGGTGAGAGACACGATAAAACAAGTTCGTAGCACAAATCCTTTTATCTTGAAAGACGACATGGGAGAGGAAAAGCCATCAACAAAGATATGGATCGATAACATTCCCTTGACTGTAGCGAACTCTGAGATCGAACTCGCACTTGTTAAAGACAGGATGTGAGCTAAGGGCAGGGATGAAACACGAGAATGCAAGGGATCAAGACCACAAACTAACACTTTTTTTTGACAGGACGCAGGTTTGTGTTTATCTTCATCCCTCCTACTCATTTGGACAAACAGCTCAAAGTCAGCATTTTTACTATGAGCCTACATCATAAACAACAAAAACTAGTAAAATAAAACAGTAATTTGCTCTTGCTGCTTGGAATCTGACTACCACATGTCGCAGTGTACTAAGACATTGTCTGCTGACAATGTAAACAGCAAGGTCACTACCGTGGGGATCCTTCTTGCCCACTTGCAGACACTCCAGCCAAGGACAGGGAGGTCACAACTGGAGTGGGAGTCATCGTGATGATGGAGAGTGACCAGCCCGATGACTGCCACAGAGAAAAGGACCGTGCACCCAGAAGCAGGCCCAGCAAGCATCAGGCCGTGGTCTCTACCTCCCTGCAGCTGGAGAGCCTGTTCTGGTGCAGACTGGAGACCCCCAAACGTAGAAGGTCCAAGGAGTGGTCCAGTCCTAAAGAGGAGGGGTAAGCACCTGAAAATGGACAGTGGTAAATCCACCCATCAGGCCACCCACAGTAACAACACTGAGTTAAGTGACCAGTGGGGGCAGACGCCCAACCTCCTCGAACAGACCTCATGGTTTTGGTCTCGCTTGACTAATGGACTTTGAGCATGGAATCTGGAAAAGAAATGTGTTGTGTGATATCTGTATCCATATAGTACTTTCCATTGGATAGACTACGTATTTGTTCTTTGAATTTAAGAGGTCTTAGAAATAGATTTAAAAGAGCTACCACCTTTCGTTATCTGAAAAGTAATAATGTTGATATCGCCTGTTTACAAGAATCCCATGTTACTGAGAATGATGCGTTGTTAAGGAAAAACAGTGGGGAGGAAAATTGTTTTATGATGATTGTACGAATAGGAGTCAAGGTGGGATGACTCTAATATCAAAATACGTTGATGGTAACATATATGTTGAGCTAGCTTTAGAGAGAGAATCTTAGTTGTGTCAGTCAACAGTGAACTATGTGAATTTGAATCGGCAAATGTCTATGATAAATGTTCATGATAAAGTTACAGCGAACGTGCGCTGAATGAGCAAAATCTGTTGTTGTTTTTTGGTGATTTTAATTGTGCTATGAATAACAGTTTTCAGGTCAGTTTCATCATGAGTCAGAAGTTAGAGGATTGAATAATGCAGTAAGAAAATTAAACTTGACAGACGTCTGGAGAGACTTTCATAATGAAGAAAAAGATTTCTCCTGGAGTAAGAATAACCCCTTTTATTGCTCGACGTGTGGATTACTGTTTTGTGTCAGAGGAAATGCTACCCTTGTGTGTTTCGTGTGAACGTAGGACAGTTGTGCATTGCATTCAGATCATAAAGCTCTCATAACGGAACTGAACGATGGTAATTTTGAAAGAAGTCCAGCATACTGGAGATTTGACAATAGCTTCTTAAAAGATGCCAAGTTTGTCTCAGAAATCATCAATTTATTAGATAAGCATCTCAATGTTGTTTCTGATGATGTTTCTTCTATACGTAGGTGGGATTTATGTACAGTTGAAATTCGTTCGTTTTGTACTGAGTATGGAAAATCACTTGCATGTAAAAGAAGAAATCGCGAGTATCGTCTGAACGCACAAACTGCGCCAAAAGGAAAAGTATTAGCCAGCAATCCCTCAGATAGAGGGGTGCAGAAACAGTATCTTAGTATAAAACAAGAAATAGAGTTGTTGCAGGTTGAGAGAACGAGAGGAGCACAAATTAGAGCAAAAATTAATGGATTGAAGAGGGTGAAAGAAATACAAAATGCTTTTGCAGTCTGGAAAGGCTAGAGGAAAGAAGAAAGTAATAACGAGATTGACTAAAGATTCAGGTGAGATAATTACAGATCAGACAAATTAAACAACTGGAGACCAATCATATTAAATAACAATGATTACAAATTGTTAGCCAAAGTCTTAGCATTAAGACTTGGATGAGGCATTACTGCTTTAGTAAATGAAGATCAGGTAGGGTATATCAAAGGTAGAAACATCGCCACAATCACAAGATCGATTGATGACATAATCAATTACCTAAATAAAACTAATAGAGCAAGCTTTCTGCTCGCTATTGACCATGCAAAAGCATTTGACTTGATATCAAAGAGTTTTTTGCTGCAAGCCTTTTTGATTTCGGACCAGATTTTGAAAAATGGTATCTATTTTGCCAAACAGAAACGTGACTTCTGTAAATCACGGTGATTGAATTTCCAAGCCTTTTGATGTGAACTGTGGAATTGAATTTCCAAGCCTTTTGATGTGAACTGTGGAATAAGACAAGGTTGTCTATTCTCACCATTAGCCTTTGTGTTAGCCATCGAGCTACAAGCCTTTAAGATTCAAAATAGTTCGATTGCAGGCATCGAAGATCCTTTACATTCTAGGAATGGAAATTCTAGTGTTAATATAAAACAAATGGCGGATGACACAACATTGTTTCTTAGAGACCAACAGAATATGTTTAAATCATTAGAAATCTTGTCGATCTTTGCAAAGTTTTCTGGCTTAAAATTAAACGTTTAAAAAACAAAAGCTTTACTGATGTGGAACAAAGTAAAAAGACCAAGATCTTCCATTCACAACAGTAAACAGAATTAAAGTTTTGAGAATCTGTTTTGATACCAACAAGATCGCGAAGACAACTGGAAAAGGACAGTTCTCTCTATTCTTGGTAAAGTGATTGCTATAAAAAAAAAACTTTTCTGATAAGTCAGTTTGTTTATGTAATGCAGTCTATAGGTCTTCCAGATGCAGTGCTGCATAAAATTAATGCAGCGTTATACCGATTTGTATGGCAGAAAAAATATCAGAAACAGAAAAGCATTCAAGAAAGTGAAGAGGAAAGTAATTTAATCAATTGTGGATGAAAGTGGTCTGAGCTTGGTCAATATGCTTCAGTTTCAGAAGTTTCTAAACTTACAATGGATAGGCAAATTATAAAACGCCAAAGAAAATGAAAACTGGAGGTTATCCTATTGTGGCATTTGAATAAACTGGCAAATGGGGACAATTTTTTTCAAATGTAAACATAAAAACAAAGGATATGCAGCGTGTTGATAGAATTGAAAATGATTTCTAGAAAGACATATTTGCATGTTATCTAGATAACAAAACTATAAGCAAACAAAATGAAATAGACAGTGGTAACTTCCAGGCACAGCTGTATTTCAACAACTCTTTGATGAAATACAAAAATAAAGCATTATTCTTTCCAAACTGACATAATACAGGAATTGAACAGATGAAAGATATAATCCATCAGAACGAACATAGACTCTGTCTCTTGAGGAAATACAGAATATGTTTGGGCGAAACAATGCTAACATTATTTTTGTAATGTAATGCCCTTATTAACTCTTTTCCCAAAGAGTGGATTCAATGGATAGAAAGAGGAGATCCATGCACAAGCTGACAGGAATGTGATGCAAAACACGTATGCAAAACCAAAGAACAGCGGGAAAATGTTATCAAAAGACAACGTACAAATTTACCAACGGCCCGTTATTTCTGGGAAAGAATATCTGAGTACATCCTAGACAAACAGGTCTGGTCTAAGGCTAAAGAAACCACCAGAGAAGAAAGACAAGAGCTCTTCACTGGAAAGCGTTACACAATATTTACCCTACAAACATAACGCTGAACAAAATGAAAATACAAGAAAACAATCAATGTTCATATTGTGTTGACATGGTGGATTTTATTGGATTTTTGTCTGTAATTGTCCAGTTGTAAAGAGTTTTTGGAATTTCATTGAGCAAAATAAAAAACAATTATGTAGACAAATATTTAGACTAGCGTTCTCAGTAAATTGGTGTGAACAGTTCAATCTGCCCACGTGGAAATCATGCATACGTAACCTCATTTTATTGGTTGGGAAAATGTCAATTGGTATTTTTGAAAGACACGGTCTGCTTTTTCATTGCAGTTGATCTTTGAAAAAAAAATCGATATAAGGAGCTAGGTCATACTCACCTCATCTTCCAGCTTCATCCACCTTGTCCACGAGTCCCGCCGCCCTAACACCCCCCCCCCCCCCCCTTTCCGTGTCCTCCGGCACCCGCTCCTTGCTTTCTCTGCCCTCTTTTTCTCTTTTAGCAGCTGGCTCTCTCTATATAATTATTTACTATCACTTTTAGTTCATGTTTCTAAGTTTCAATTATGTATTTCATTCATTCTTTCATTTATTAACCTATTTCATTTCCTTTCGGGGGAATGGGGTGGGGGTGGGTGAAGATCGTGATTCACTGTATCTTTGTGCAGTCTTCTTTAACTATGTAAATTTATGGAGAGGATTTATTAACTTGTAAATGCTTTTGACTATTGATGCATGATTTTGTACGCTCGCAGATTGTACGTGTACACACACACACACACACACACACACACACACACACACACACAAACACACACACACACACAGTCACTGTTTTGACACCTTATTAGGTTCTAACTCACAGGGCGGGATTATGCAGAAGAATAAACTTTTTTTTTTCTATTTTTCATAACCTTTATCTTATCAGTTAAGCTTTGCAATGGAACCTTCAGCTCATTACCTTTTTCAAGGACAAAACGTGGAGTCAACACCAGACACGATCATTTTACATGTATAGGCTATATCTCACGATTTATTTATTGGTTATTATTATTATTATTATTAATACTTATATGGCGTCTATCTCGGTACCTCATTCAGTCGTTTTCTGTGTCATCCAGTCTAAATCGCTCACTGAATTTCCTTCCTTTCTTCATTCTTTCCATTTCACACACACAGGGTGCATTCTATGTGTAACGTGTCATCCATACCAAAGGCCAAACTGGCCTTCTTTTCCAAAAACTGGTAATGGGATTTTATGTGTGTGCAAGATATTATGCATGCGTTCACATACAGAACCTCGGTTTACAGAACCAATGTTAAAAGGCGAGGAAAAAATACCCCCTTACCAAAACAGTATTATTAATTAAGTTGTTTAATTATTTACTTACTTGTTTATTTGTTTGTTTATTTTTTACCCATTTTTAACTATTTGTTTGTTTGTATGTTTATTTATCTCTCTACTTATTTATCTATTCATTTACTTATGTGTTTCTTTATCTATTCATATATCTATTTGCTTACTTCCTTATCTACTTCTCTATTTCTTTCTTTCTGTCCTTCATTTATTCGTTTATTTATTCATTCATGAATTTATACATCTATTTTGCCCAGCGTATATCACTGGAAGCCACGTGTCTCTGAGACAATGAAGAAAACACAAATACATAAACCTTTCTCGTTAAGTGCCGTTTGTCACATTCCAGAAAGGGGCTGATATGGAAGCGAAATTGGAACGAGCTTTCCCTTACAACTCCACAGTTCCAAAAACGAACACACCTAGTTCTGAGCGTTTGGATTGGGGACATGGAGCATCTTTTACACCTCTCCTTGAAAAGATTTAATGA
>JADBJO010017275.1:17500-38128 GCA_016801955.1 Conus betulinus | reverse complement strand
GGGGAGAGAGAGGGGAGATTGTGCGAAAATTTCTACGATTTGCAACTATTCATTTGAATAGAACAAAGATGGCATTGTGTTGAAACAACAAACTGGAGGTTTGTGAGAAGGTACTTTTATTAATACGTTTCACCATAATGCTGTATGGGTAGATTTTGTGCACATCATCATTACCAAAATATTGGTATCTTGTTTTGTTGTTTTCCTTTGTTGGAGCAGTTATATATTTGCGATGGCTGGGTCTGTTGTGGTGTCGTGTGGTGTGTGTGTGTGTGGGTGTGGTGTGTGTGGGTGTGTGTGTGTTGTGTGTAATGTGTGGGCAAGCCTGGGCCAAGCCATGTTACAGTCACCGGGGGAGGAAGAAAGAATTCTACGGGGTCATACTTGTCAGGAAGGAAACGCGCTTTGGCCCCATGTCCATGAAGACGAAGTGTGGAGGCAGTGGGTGTGGGGCATCGTCATTTCCTTCCTCGTTCGCCTCTTGTTTCTTCAAGCATACGCCCTTTCTTTTCTGGAGCACTGCTGGTTTGACAGGAGGACTGTGCCCTGCAGGTTTTACCACTGCTCTGCTTTTTGAGACCTCTATCCCTCCTTTAGAAAATACAAATCTAAACGAGGAAGCGAGCAAAAGAACAACTGACAAATATCAACAGGGTTGACAAAGATCTAGACCAGTACACAAGAACTAATGAAGAAAGAAAGATTACAAAAAACAAAGATCAAGAGAGTACATCAATAAAATCGGCTTTTCGAGCATCAAATTTTACCTGAGCTAAACCATCTTCAGAAATGGATACAGCTTGTCAGAAATAACAAACGCGTTCCCATCTCTGAATTGTCAGAGCAACGTAGAAAGCAAAGAGGGGCGTTTTTCTGCAGTGGAGCAAGAATGGGAGCGCTATTGTTAGCAGCCTGCAAGGGAGGGGAGTACCACTGATCCACTGTCAAACGTGGCCATGATGGGCTGGGAGCTCTGCTTCAAGTCTACAGGACTCTGACCATCACTCTGAGGCATACAGCTAAACATAACTCTACAGGAGATGAACGACAGACTCACACTGTCCTACAGAGAGAACACTTTCCACCAGGTGCCCCAAAGCTTCCAGCTTCATGCTGGACTTTTCTCTCTTTCGCCGCCCCCCTGTTCTGCCTGCTGATGGGCTACTTCGTTGTCTTCGATTCCATCAACACCATGATCAGTTATCTCCCTGCCCTCGCCAGCGAAAATGGCGTCACTGACTACCAGAACGGAGTGTTGCTGAGCATCGTGGGAGCCCTGGATCTGGTGAGCCGGATCCTATGTGCCATCATCGCCCACTCCAAACTGCTGCGCGTGCCCACCATGATCATCTTGTCATGTGTCATATCATGGCGTGAGCGATTGCAGTTTGTGCGTTTCATGACTTCCCTTCTCCCACTTCGTGGCGCTGTCCGCATTGCTGGGTCTGCTGGGAGGAGTTTGCAACAGTAGTACTCTTCCCTTAGTGGTGCTGGAGTTGTTTGTGGGGCTGGATGACATGGCCAAGACACTGGGCTTTGCATTTATGACCTTGTCTTTGTCCTCTGCTGCCTCCTTCCCCATGTTGGGTAAGGAAGGGTGCTGTGACGGAGGGTTTGAAGAGCTGGGTTTGATGATAGACCTCTTCTCTGTTCACCTCCACCTGCCATTCTCTCTCTCTCTCTCTCCTCTCTCTCTCTTTTTTTTTTTTTTTTTTTTTTTTTCTCGTCTCTCTTGATACCCCTCTTTCTTTACCCCTGTCGCCCGCGTTGCTCGTTGCAGGCGTGTTGTTGTGTGGGAGGGGGAGGAGGGGGAAATCTAAGAAAAAAAAAAATCGAGGATCACCTAGGAGAGAGGGAGAATTCTCTCTCTCTGTCCTCTTCCCTCCTAGATGTTCTGTCTCGCTCTAATATATATATCTCTGTATGCTCTCGCTCTCATCTCCTCGTCCTCCCTGGTGGTTTTGTTTAAAGTGTGTTTTTGTGTTTGTCCTCGTGGCGAGAGACACTCCTTATCTTTACGAGTCTCTGACAAGACACAGTGCGTGTGACAATTGAAAATCCAGCAGAATGCATCAGGAACTAGCGAACCGAGAAGTGAAAAAATACTTAAATATATGTACTAGAGATGTTGTGTTGTGTGTGGTTGGTGCCGAATGTGGTCACTGTGTAATTACATGAAAGAGGAAAGATAGAGAGATAAGGAGACACAGCAACTACAGAAGAGAACAAAAAAAAAACGGAAAGAAACTGTGCACGTAGACGGTGTATTAAAAGGATACACTCGGGAGTAAGTAGAAGGGCGAAACTGGAAATGTGTTTGAGGAGGGGGCGGGTGGCGACACTATTATGAAAAACGGAAACGTAAACCATGTTTTTTTGTCCCGATGTTCAGGCTACATCCGGGACTTGACAGGCTCCTACGTGCCAGTGTTTCCACGTCATTGGCATCGGCGCCATCTTGGCTGCTGGACTGCTGGGCTGTGAGAAATGTGTCAGGACGGTTGGAAACACAGTATGAACCGTGACCCACAAGAGTGTAAATGTGTTACTGCCCAAAATAAACATTTTTTCGGAAAAAAAAAAAAAAAACCTTTTTAAGATGAAAAAATGGAAATAAATTGAACAGGGGAGACAACTTTACACAAGCAAGCCAAGCACTTGACCGTCAAAGAGGGAGACAACCGGTACCTGCCTTCATCATGTTTGGTAAAAACTGGGACCAGTGACCTTGGTATAAAACATCCTTATGGTCTCACATATCGGTGTTTTCAACATGCGATCTGAGGTCAAAGTCATTGAAGCTGATCAAGATCACCATTCCCGGTACAGAGGCATGTACTTTCCAATAAGTCGATGCGAGTGTGTGTGTGTGTGTGTGTGTGTGTGTGTGTGTGTGTGTGTTGTGTGTGTGTGGTGTGTGTGTGTTGTGGTTCATTTCATTTGTGCCCGCATATGTTTTACGTGTGTGTGTGTGGGTGTGTGTGTGTGTTGTGTGTGTGTGGTGTGTGTAACTAATCTCCTAATCCTCACTATTTTTCGATCATGAGTACCAATCATGGTGGAGAGTCATCGGCCCTTTTTTCTGACTTGAATAGTTAGGTCTTTACGTCTTCACTTCTTGTTCGATATTCGTGTTTACAAATTTCTCTCCCAAGTTGAAGAGCTGATGTTCGCTGTACTGGTTGCAGCGAGCAGTCTGTTCCTACGTTCTGTGGGAAAGTAGGAGCCTGGTCGACTGGAATGTGTTAGTATGTATTTTGCTGTGTCAGTCTGGTTTTTTTTTTGTGTGTGGGTGTAGTCCTGTGTTTTGCTGTGTGTAGCCTCTATTTTGCTATGTTAGTCTGGTATATTTTGCTGTGTTTAGTCTCTGTCTTGCCGTGTTGAGGGAGTTCTGTATTTTGCTGTCTTAGACGCTGTATTTTGCGGTGTTAGTCTCTATTTTGCTGTGTTAGTCTGCATTTTGCTGGGTTGTGTTAGCTCTGTATTTTGCTGTGTTTGTCTGTATTTTTGCTGTGTTAGTCTGTATTTTGCTGTGATGCGCTGTTTCCTGGTGACCTGCTCCTTGAACCAGTTGTCCTGGCTGTTCTGAAGTTGGTCCCCAACCGCCCGCCCGCAGTGTGGACCATTTCCTTTCCTTGAGGCTTTTGCGCGGACCACTTCTTCTTCTTAGTCTTCTCGTCGTTTGCCTGTTTTGGTATTGGCGGCCCAGAGCCAGTGTTTTCACGCTTTGGTTGTGACAGGCATTTGCCCTCATCTCTCTCTGCACGCTCTTCCTGGTTCCCGTTCGTGGATGCCGTCTGTGTGTATGTGGTTTCAGTCTTCCCCGATTGTAAGTTTACTTTGTTTTTTAACAGTCCACATTGTTGTCTGTCCGTACTGACATGTATACCATCCATCGCGACGCGGTACGACTTGTTGCATTTTGGTTGTCGGGTTTGGGGAGTGCCTCCTTTGTTGTTTGTGTGCTGTGTTTGTGTTGGTTGTTTGTTTGCTGTATATTGTTTGAATGCGAAATATAATTCTATGGTTTATTTTATTTAGACAGGGAGATTTTAAGAAAGAGATGGAGGGAAGGGTGTTTGATAAAAATTAACGTAGTGGACCAAATGGCAAAAGTAAAAACTAATAAAAACAAAACAAGGTTTTTTTTTAAAGAAATTGGGGTAAAGATAAAGTTATAGAGCTAGTGGATAGGGAAGTCTATTTGGTAGGAATTTGGATTATTTCAGCAATCTTAATGTAAATGCAATATGAAAAAGAACATGTATCCTGAAAGAATGCCTCATGCGCAAAGTCCATAATCAACTATTTTCCCTTTTCAAACGTTGTGATCAACGCCCGGATTGCCGTTGCCCACGGAAAGGTGGCTTTTTTTTTGTGTTGGGTCCTTTCTCCCAAAAGGGGTGTTGAACGATCTCTTGATGTGTTCCAGCCCCGGGCCCCGTCCCACGTGATTAAGCCATCTGCTCTTTCCCTGCAAGGGTTCCCCTTCCCCGACCTAGCTAAAACGGATCTCCACAGACCTCTCTGTCGGAGAGGAGGAAAGGAACATGATAATTAGTAGATCCTTGTGGATGAATTGGCCGTTTCCACCACAGTACGCTGGTACACGTTAGATGACAGGCCCACTCTCTCCTACCCCCTATAGAGCGCATATGATCTATATCTCGCTCGATCTCGACCCAGTACCTTTTTAACCTACTCCCCCCTGAGCTCCCCCCGCCCCTCGTCTCCTACCTTTGTTGTGTTCTTCCCGAGTTTTTCCCCCCCTCCTTCTCTTCCGGCTTGTGTGTTGGGCCCTCGTCCCTTCCCACCCCCTATTTTCCCCCCTCCGTCACGGTTGCTGTTTCTGTTTGTCGACGACCCCAAGTGTTGTGCCCCCCTGTCATGTGCTGTGTGCCCTCCCCCGCCCACCCCATATGTTGTGCGCCTGTTGGGGTGGTACGTGTTCGTAGCCCCTGCTTAGGGTGGGGGGGGTGTGTGAACTTTGGTGTGTTGTGTTGTTTGTTGTTTCTTGTGTGTTGTTGGTGTGTTGGGTTGGGTGGTGTGTGTGTGTGTGGTGTGGTTGTGGTGTGTGTGGTTCGTGTCAACCCGCTGGAATCAACATGTTTGCTTCTCTCTATTGCCCCGCGAGACCGTTTCTTAACTCAGTATTGTTTATTTTTTAGTTTATGTGTTAAATAATTTATTCTTCTGTTTTTATTGATGACTTTTTTCTCTACTTTCATTTGCGTTTAATTTTCTTTTTTATTTTTAGCATTTCCTTTGACTTCACACGCGCCCAGGTTTTAATGCTTTTTGTTGTTGCCCCGCCTTATTTTACTTTTTGTGGGTTTTTTTGTGTCAAATTATCGATTTGTGTATATTCAGTTTGGTACTATTTCATTCCAGAATTTGTTGTTGTTGTTGTTCTCCTGGAGTACGTCAATAATTTATCGCTCTTGTTCCCCTTGACCCCAAGACTGCTTACAGGTCAATGTCAATAAAAATTTTTATAGTCTGATTTAGTTTCGTCTGATTATGAGTTTTTCCTGACTCTCCGTTTTCTTTTGTTTTTCTCTGTATTGTCTCGCTTTTACTTCTTGTCTTTTGTATTTTTTTTTGTTTTTTTTTTTTGGTCTTTGGTTTTTTTTTTTTTCTTGTATGTCCGCTTTGGTCGCTCTCTGGCTTTTTGATTTTATTCGCGTGTGATTGTGGCTCTATCTTATTTTGATTCTCTCTCTCGTTCCTTCCGTCGCCCTTTTAGGTTGATTTGTTTGTTTTTTGTCGTTGTGGTTTAGGTGTTGTTTTTTTGCACTTTATGTTTTGTATGGACTCGCCAGAGTCGACATTATGAGTTTTTGTTTTTTTCTAGAAATACTTTCGTTTGTTTGTCTGGTTATGGTGGTTTTTACAGGGTAGTTTTTTCGTAATATTTTCTTCTTATTACCAGTCGTATCTTTTGGCTTACAGCTTTTTGTCCAATTTCATTGGTTTTAATTTGGTGTTTGTTACATTTGTTATTTTTGTTTGATTTTGTTTCCAGGATTTTATTTGTAATGATTTTTTTTATTGGTTTTTTGCACTTTTCTTTTTTTTATCTTGTTATAGGTATATCATTCTTTGTAGTCTTTGTGTGTTTTTTCCTCACCATTTTCTTATCAGATCTTAAACACTTTGTGAATCAATTTATTCATTACTCTAAAAAAGAGTGTTTTTTTATTGGTTTTTTTGTTTTTGGTGTGGATTTTTTTTTCATTTTTAGGTGGTGTTATTTTATTGTAGTTATTCAGCATGTTTGTGTGGATTAGTTTCCGTGATTGTGTTATTTTTTCATACTACCTTATTTTAGTGTTATAATGTATTTTGTTTTTTTTCTTGGTTTTGTATTGTTAGACCTTTTTTTTTGCTCCAAAGTATCGGGTTGGCGATTTTTTGTTTTTTATTTTTTTTTTATTGTTGTTTCTGTTTTTCTGTGACGAGGTACCAAAGAAGACAGGAGACCGTTTTGAAATGAAGCTAGCTGGAAGAGTCAGAAAAGAGGCTTCAGTCAAATAATTACAGATGCAAAATAGCACGGGCGCCCATTTTGTCGGCAATAAACACTGTTTTTTCAGCTTTAAAGCGAGATTCGCAAAAATTAAAATCAAACGAACAAACAAGCAATACAACAACAACAACCCATCACTCGTTACACTTTTCATTCACACTTGTTCTCATTAACGGGACGTTTACTATACAAACTCCACAGACTGTAGGAGAATCCAGTGAGTATTTTACATGTTCCACTTTCCTATTGTTTGGAATGCAAAACGTGGATCCAGTTAAACTCACTCCATATATTGTCCCTAGCTATGCTGTAGTAGGACCGCTCAAAACGCAGGAAAGGAAACGAAGAAGAAAGAGTCCATGGGTCCTGATAACATGTCCGCATTTCTACTTAAACTCGACCTACCTTACATTGCTGGGTCTCTAACATACGTATCTAATTGATCCGTTGAAACTATCGTGTTCCCTGCAGCGTTCAAGAATGCCAAAGTGTTCTCCTTCCAAAATCAAATTCGTCGTAAGACTTGAATGATTTCAGACCTATATCAGTATCCATGTTATCGGTTTTATTCAAAGCCCTCGAAAGAGCACAGACGCACGCATGCATTTTAGTTCATGGAGAAAAAACTCTTTCGTTCATTCCAATCTGGAGTATGATCATTATTCTTTCCACACAGCATTATCAGAAATGTGTGACGCGTGGCCTTGAAATACAAATCCATCAAAAACGACAGAGATATCTTTCTCGACATACATTTTTTTTGTCTTGTTGATCATTCTGTTTTCTGTGCAGAAACCGTATATCTCTTTGAAACCATTCTTCAACAGTTAATTATTACAAGGACAGGACTTAGTACGTGTTGTTTAATGGTAAAATCTTTTCTAGACGATTTAGCAGACATAAGTCCGATACGATTCAGTCCTAGGCGCTTTTCCTATTCAATTATTTACCATTATCCATATTAGATGAGAAAGTCGAATCGGATTCATTTGCTGATGACTCAGCACTCCAAAGAAGGGGCTGTAATCTACAAATACTGTGAATGTATCTCCAGAAAAGTCCTAGTGAAGTGTTAGACTGGTGAAAATCTCATTGCTAAAAAGTTCCCAGAGCCGTAGAGGCCCGGGTTCACACCGCGTCTAGATTAGGGCATGATGGAAGGCGAGCCCTCTCTTTCCGCCGTTTTCAAGCCCTCCCTCAGCTGAATCAGGTACCACTTCACTGCTAGGCAGACGGAGGGGGTTCAGGCCGATATGAATATCCGACCCCATGATTGGTTCGAACTCACGACTGCCAGGCAAACTCTCTAACCATTTGAATGTGTGCCCTTCAATGGTAAACTCTCTAACCATTTGAACGTGTGCCCTTCAATGGTAAACTCTCTAACCATTTGAATGTGTGCCCTTCAATGGCAAAACTCTCTCACCATTTGAACGTGTGCCCTTCAATGGCAAACTCTCTAACCCTTTGAATGTGTGCCCTTCAGTGGTAATAAATCAGCCCACACCAAATCAATGATTATAATCACACGCTAAAAGCCGCGACAAACTCCTCGTTAGCCAAAACTTCACTTGACTCGTATTTCTATCGAACAGGTAGATGAGCATCGTGTTTTAGATGAGGAATTTTTTTTAAAACGGCAATTTCATCTCAGTAACTTATGCAAGAACATTAAAAACAATATTTCCTATTATCTCAGTTTACGCGCTATATTACCATTGTTGTTTTTAAACTTTCCTTCAACGCACACATGATATAACGTATCAACTACACGTTAGCAATAAGCGATGGGGAAGGGGGGGGGTGTGTAATGGAATACGATTAAAAAAGACAATTCTCTCTAAAAAACGTGCAGCAAAGCTACTTCTTCCGGCTGTACCTCTAAACAACAGATGAAAAAACTTAAAGAACTATACATACATGCTCTGAACAAGCAATTTGAATTCAAGAAGACATCATTTACTTTAAAATGCTCGACACATACACACCCTATGTTACATGTATGCTCTTTTTACCAGACCGAACAGCTGTTCTGTTTCGCAGAAGTTCCGTCTGCCCTACCCACTCACTGATCAACACAAAACAAGCCTAACCTACCCTGGCCCTTATAGTTTTAGAACTCACTGCGAGTTACAAAATACATCCTCAATTAAACATTTCAAGAAAAAATCTACATACATATTTCGTGTTTCAAATGATACGAATATTATTGATTTTAAAAATCAAAACCCCTTCACTTACGAATTCTTCTATTAGCCATGATTTAATCAAAAAAAAAACAAGCGAACGAACAAACAAGCAAAAAAAAAAATATAGAGCAGTTTTGCAGAATTTAATAAAGCACCATAAATTTACACAGAAAATTTGTCTTTTTCATCCTAAGCAGTGTTTTAGGACAATAGTTATACTTTATGATCATTAGTTTCTCATTCTATTGTATTAATTCTGTTTTAATTTTCTTTCGAACATCTACTTCTTAACCAAATTTTATTGTAGAGGAATCTGTTTATTTTCTTCGACTATCTAATTTATTAAAACTGAATTTTCAAGAGGAATAAGTTTGATTCAACAGTTTTCCATTGTTAGTTAATTTATTAAAAACATTTTCAATCTGTCTTTATTTTGTTCTCTGTCTGTTTTCCGTCTGTTGATACCTGGAATGTCTCTCTCTCTCTTCCCTTTTGTCGTTCTTCTCCTGTACTGTCTTCTGTTTTTCTGTCTGTCTGTCTGTTTTCTGTCTTTGGTCTTATTTGTCTGGAGTCTTCCTCTCTCTCTCTTGCTCTCTCTTTTCTCCTGCAAGTTGTAATAATTAGGGAAGTGACTGAATGCTTTTTTTAAAAGAAGATAAAATATAGATTGCTCTTTAACAGGTATATTCTTATTTACTTTTCATGAACTTGGAAACTGGACTCGGGGATGGGGGAAAGTATGGGGAGAGACATTGATAATGTTGAATAGAGAGCAGGCAAATAGCAACATTTACATTTTGTCAATGATCCAGTATTAAAATACCACATCCTCCCCATCCATTATATACAATATATGGGGAAGTATGGATACCTTGGGGGAAAACATCATAACATTATGTTCCTGCTGCTCTTTTGATAAAGAAAGATTTCTACTTGATTGTTCGTTTGTTTGTTTTCGCTTAGCTAGCTGGTTTCGTTTGACTGCTTGTTTTCTTACTTTCTTATTCACTCTCACAATTCACAGGTTCTATTAAAAAAAAAAAAAAAAAGCGTCGTCTAGAAATTAACTGAACTGAAACGTTTGAAACAATGCTGATAGTTGTACAGACATGCAAAACACACACACACACACACACACACACACACACACACACACACACACACACACACACACACACACACACACACAGGAAAGTAAGTAAACACAAAAAACCAAACAAACAAAAAGAACCCCCCCCCCCCCCAAAAAAAAAAAAAAAAAAAAAATGAAACAGAAATTGCAGCTGGCCTTGAAAATCCAAAGTCCAACGCGCCTGATGCTTCAAGAGGCCTCCTGCAGACAAGTCTGATCTGATCTCTTACAGTCTGGCACCAGAGTAAGACAACGGAGAGTTCAACCAGGAGGAAAAAAAAAAATCACCGTCGCCACGCCATTAAATCTAATCGCTGTTTGTTTTTGTGGTACATGTAGTTTGTAGTGGAGACGCCCCACACCGCACCCCCACCCAGCCCATTCGTTCCCTGAAAGCTTCACATTAAAGAGGGTCGCAGCACATACTTTAATGTGTAATGGACCATTTGCATGAGAGGCCAACGATTTCTGCCCACTGACCGGAGCTGTGCTTCAAAGTTGGTCCACCTGACATGTATTCATTGCACGGTAGTGACGGTCTCTGCACAAAACCAGTCTCCCTTCGCCGAGTTCGCCCAACTCAACTTATTTTCAGCGATGTTTCACATGATTTTCTCGGATTCATCGTCGGCTATCGAATTTTTTTTTGTCAAGTGCTTCATTCTGGGTTTTTTTTTATGTCCCTGCAAGAATTGACTGTCTTTTCTAGGTCTGGATTGACAGAAAGTTGCTTTAACAATTTGCGACTTTTTTTGTGTATCTTTCTGACTAAAAAGTGTCCATAATCGCAACAGTATTCTTTAAGGTTTTGAAACCAAAATTTAATTAGATGATGGTTAAACTCATCAGTAATTTTCTTTCCAGAATGTTTTGTCTTTAAAACTTCTAATCACAAAAACATTTGTGATAAATCAAAGAGAAAATATGATTTTCCCTAAATATCTAAACGTTAAAAGGCACCCCAACAAAATTTCGTCAATCGGAGACTGGATAAACACATTTTCGTTGATCAGGAGACAAAGTTGTCATTTTATTTCTGATCGGGATTTCCGGTATAATCCGAAATGTTTGCATCCCTGTAAATGTACATGCTAGCATTAAGCACCGGTATATTTGCTGATGAGGACTGCTGTATGCTAAGGACACTGGTTCCAGGCTGTGCTGATACTGCCATGATGAAAGCTGCACCAGCTGTCTCCTTCCGTGAAGGTTGTGGGCAAGTGACTGGGTTGTAGTAAATCTCTCTTTGATGTGCACATTATGTCCACATTCTTATCTTAGATAAAAGTTTTCTGTCTTTCCAATCTGTCATTTTTAGAGCTACAGACACATTTACATTTCTGGGTCACGTTTCATGCTGTTTTCCAAACGTCTGACACATTTCTCACAGCCCAGCAGTCCAGCAGCCAAGATGGCGCCGACGCCAATCACGTGGTACACTGGCACGTAGGATCCTGTCAGGTCCCGGATGTACCCTGAACATCAGACATAAAGACATGGTTTACGTTTCACTATCATTTTGTCGCCTCCTCTTTCTCAACGCTTATTCCGTTCTCCGTCCTACCGTTCCTGACCCGCACCTACACACATCCACGCTCTCCTTTGCCAAATTTATTCACACACACACACACACACACACACACACACACACACACACACACACACACACACACACACACACACACGCACATGCACACACGCACACACACACACTCTCTCTCTCTCTCTCTCTCTCTCTCACACACACACACACACACACACACACACACACACACACAACACACACACACACAACACACACACAGGGCACGCAAGTACGCACGCGCGCGCGCGCGCGCGCGCGTGTGTAGACACACATATTATCATATCTTAATTTCGGGAGTATTGCCTAGGCACGAACGTAGCCAGTGACATTACGGAGAGGAAATTCACTTCGAACCTTGGCAAAATCTATATACATGTGCACGCGATTGTCTGCCGCCTCAAATCTACTCCAGGCCTAACAAACAAACACAAAACACAAACAAAAACAAAAAGTACGAAAACAAATACTTAAAATGATGACAGAACGTTGTAATTTATGGGTTTCAGTGAAGACAATATGATTCTAGAACTGCTGCATCTTCTAAATACGTCCAGAATTAAGTGTAATGATTATCAGATATGGTTGATTTTTAAACGTAGCAATAGTTTTCACTGCAATTTGTTTTCTTTTTTTTTAGTATTACCATTTGTTTCTGCTGAAATCGTGTTATATACATCCGATTTTTTAATGATGAAATATGATTGTAACTGCGACCAGTTTGTCACAGTTTCATGTACACTTTGTTAATTGTTGTGCATACTTCAGTGTAATACTTCAGAAAATATAGAAGAGAGATTCAAATGGCTGAAGATGAGAAGTGGTGCATAGAAAGTTAGGAATCCCTCACGTCATGAAGGACATGAGAATCATTAACAGTATACTGGGATTAACTTTGTGTATTTTATATACCAATTTTTGTGTCCAATTTGAGATGACAACTGATTGCTCGTTCTTCATATCATTGTCTTGAATGTTGTCTGTCTTGCCTTAAGAAGACAAAAGAAGTGGAAACGTGTCGGTTTTTTTCTCGTAATTTGTTTGTTTCATTTGTTCGGCGGTGTAGTAATTTTTCTTTTAAGTTTTGTTTCTGTTCCTGCCTGCAGTGACCTCACTATGAAACAGAGTAAGAGAGAGAGAGAGAGAGAGAGAGAGAGAGAGAGAGAGAGAGAGGGGGGGGGGGGGAGAGAGGGGGGGGGTGAGAGGGAGAGAGAGGCTGGCGGACAGAGAGAGGACAAAGAAGTTTCATCAATCAAACTTCATCTCCCAACTGCGGGTTTCACAGAGCCCTTCTTTACCTAGCGCAGGGAAGGCGGCAGCAGAGGACACACACAAGATCATCACAGCAAAGCCCAGCGCCTTGGCCATGTTGTCCAGGCCCACAAACTCCAGCACCAACAAACGGCATCAAGGCGCCAGACACTCCTCCTCCCAGCAGACCCAGCAACACGGACAGCGCCACGAAGTGGGAGAACGAGGTCAGGAAACGCACGAACTGTGCCGCCATGCCCAGGATGACGTAGGTCAAAATCATTATGGTGGGCCCACGGAGCAGTTTGGAGTGGGCGATGACAGCACACAGGATCCGGCTCACCAGATCCAGGGCTCCCATGATGCTCAGCAACACTCCATTCTCGTAGTCAGTGACGCCATTTTCGCTGGCGAGGGCAGGGAGATAACTGATCATGGTGTTGATGGAATTGAAGACACAAACGAAGTAGCCCATCAGCAGGCAGAACAGGGGGCGGCGAAAGAGAGAAAAGTCCAGCATGAAGCTGGAAGCTTTGGGGCACCTGGTGGAACGTGTTCTCTCTGTAGGACGGTGCGAGTCTGTCGTTTCATCTCCTGTAGTGTTTTGTTTAGCTGTATGCTCAGAGTGATGGTCAGAGTCCTGTGAACTTGAAGCAGAGTTCCAGCCCATCATGGCCACGTCTGCCAGTGGATCAGTGGTACTGCCTTGCAGGCTGTTGACAGTAACGCCCTTTTGTTTCTCCACTGTAGAAACGTCCTTCTTACATGGCACTGATAATTCAGACAGGGAACGCTGCTTCACTTTAAGGATTGTCACCATTTTTGAAGATGGTAGTTGAGAAAAACTTGATGCTAAAAATGACGATTTTCATTAACATACTCTTTTGGTCATTGCTTTGGAGCTCTTTTTCAATCAATGCTTGTGTCGCTTCTGGGGTTTTCGTTCATTTGTTGAAATTCAGCTGCTGTCTCTTTGGCCAGTTCCAGTTTAGATTTCCGCTTTTTTTGAAGAAGGACAGTGGTCTAAAGAGCAGAGCCGCGGTTATAAACGTGCAAGCACAGCCCTCCTGTCAGCAACAGAGCTCCAGACAGAGCGCAGGTCTGCAGAAACAAGGCGACGAGCAGAGGCATGACGATGCCCCCCACGCTGCAACCCGGTTTTGGCCAGAGGCATGGCCAGGTTGCGTTTCTTTCTGAAGTACGCCCCCATCATGACATCCGCTGGTGAGACTAGCATAGCTTGACCCAGGCCTGTACATATCACACACACACACACACACACACACACACACACACACACACACACACACACACACACACACACGCACACACACACAACACACACACACACACACACACACACACACACACACACACACACACCACACACTACATAATACATTCATACCCCTGTGGGTTGAGCAAAATCAATATAAAATATGGTTTGCGATTATGTTGTGCTAAAAAAAAAATGAAGCATTCAGCACGCAGTCTTTTGTGATTATCCATTTTGCATCATGAAAGTCACTGTGTTGATTCCACACAAATCACAAACGTTTTTTATATTCAGATTTTAAGTCTCTACAGCTTCCACACACACACACACACACACACACACACACACACACACACACACACACACAACACACACACACACACACAGAGAGACGGAGGGAGAGAGAGAGAGAGAGAGAGAGAGAGAGGAAACACGTAATTGCACTCAAGACACACACACACACACACACACACACACACACACACACACACACACACACACACACACACACACACACACTCACACACACACACCACACACAAAAGAAGGCATCACTCGTGAGAAAGAAGACACCTCGTGAGAAACACTACACATACAATACTAATGAATAAATGAAAAAGAAACAACGCTAATGAAACACAACAAATAGAACGACAAAGAAACCAGACTCGTTTGTACCACACCTCACAAAATACGAATAAATGAAGGAGAACAACCAATACGGGCAAAACAAAAAGAGAAAGAGAACCGCATTGCTAATGTTTCACGCTCATTCTGAGCAAGGGCAGCAATTCAAACAAGAAAGCTGAGACATTTTAGCCTGACTTTGTCTACCATGATCGGACACAACTCCGTCTAAAAAAAAAAAAAAAAAAAAAAAAAAAAAAACCAAGTCTCCCAACCCCTCCAGTGACAATAAAGCTGTACAAACCATCGGTGATCTTCAGCCTTTTGTCTACATGTGCAAGCTGAACAGTGGCAGGAGATATCGAGTGAAAAGCAGACAACAAAAGTTTCAACAAAAAACCAAATGGGGGGAGGTAAGAGAAACCACAGGCAGAAACGCGCAGTCTACTTCACAAGCTGTGAACTCGTTTACCTGCGCCTTTTGAATACGGCCCCGATTTAGTTTCATCTCCAGCAGACGCTGTGGTTAAACCATGTACTCAAGTTTAATACTGGCGTGTTACACAACTGCTGATTTTCCAGGGAGAGGAGGAATCTTTACAGAAGGCAATGTCTTATACCAGTATACCCATGTAACGGAAAACGTATCCAAATGAGTACGCTTTTCCTCTTCGCTGTTTGCACAAGGTACCTGAACCTCTTCGCTGTTTTGCACAAGATACCTGAACCTCTTCGCTGTTTGCACAAGATACCTGAACCTCTTCGCTGTTTGCACAAGATACCTGAACCTCTTCGCTGTTTGCACAAGGTACCTGAACCTCTTCGCTGCTTACACAAGGTACCTGAACCCTCTTCGCTGTTTGCACAAGATACCTGAACCTCTTCGCTGTTTGCACAAGATACCTGAACCTCTTCGCTGTTTTGCACAAGATACCTGAACCTCTTCGCTGTTTGCACAAGATACCTGAACCAGGTTTCACGATTCCCTTAACAATAAAAGCATTGAGAACTGAAACTCAGATTTTGAACTATGTTTATTGTCCGCTGTTTGCGTGTTTTGCTTTGCATTTTACAAAGACTTACTTTCTATTTAGTCTGCAAGTGCCGAAACCTTTACAGTACAGTTGCCACAAACCACCCTTATGTCCATGCCAGTCTCCTTCGTAGCTTGAGCACGATGTATATGTACCACTACACAAACAGGTTAGATGGATTCCTTTCTTCCTCCCCTCCCACCCCCCCCCCCCCCTCCTCTCTCTCTCTCTCTCTCTCTCTCTCTCTCTCTCTCTCACCGCCCTCCAGCCCGCCCCCCATCCCCTTCCTCACTTTCCCTTACAGACTCACCCCTTTTTTATTTAAACGATTGTTTTGTTTGGAAACTTCTGTTACCCCCACCCCAGAGAATATGTGGAAGAAAGATTCTAACGAAGTTTCTGGTACGTTTTTAGAAGATGTATTTTAAAGAGATGTGTGAAAGTTCTTTTTCGATGACTTGTAAGTTGATTTTACGTGGGTGACAGCCCTGATATGGCCCTTTGCGATCGGCTGGGCTATAAGCAAAATTACCTGACCTTATCTTGTGGGAAATCTTACCCACCACACATCCTTGAAGCCAGATGATGGTCATCATATCGTTGGACAAGGAAGGCAGGATTCCGCTGAGTGACAGCAGCACTCCACCAATCAGGACAGTCTTTCTGACTCCAGATGTCCAACCACGATGTTCATGATGATCAGACCTGGGGGACAAAACGCGTTTAAGGAGTGAATACCCCGCTGAATATATGCAGCGGTGTGTCTTTCATCCAACAGCAGTTTTCGCTGTTTAATTATCAACAGAAAGACTACCAATAACGCCTGGACATGTCTGTGCTCTGTGTAGGTCTCTGCTGTTAACATGGCTGTGAGTGCTTGCTGCTCATGTTGAGATCGCCACTCGCTGATTCATACCTATGAAGAATTTGTAAACAAGAGACTGTTGTCTACAATGTATAGAAAACTGTGCAGTTAATGCTGCTGTTGAGAAGGTTCCATACACACTGCGAATGAAAGAAGGATAACGCGTATGGTGAATCCAAAGATGGCAGTTAGTGCTAATTTTGATGTGGTTGCACACTTAGTACAATGTGAAGAAGAATAGTCATATTTTGCCAGTGTCGATAACAAAGAGCAGTAACTGCTATGACGGTAGAGCACATTGCACTATTAGTACCACGTCGCACGATTACTGCAATACAGGAACTGGAAGGGTCGGTTGTATGCATACTACAGTTACAGAGAAGCTGGAAGAGAATGGTTGCACATTCACTGCAAATACAGACATTTTGACGGAGAAGACTGCAGATTTAATGCAAGTTCATCAAAGAACCCTTCGCATTTCAAAACACAGAGAAGCTGGAACAAAATGCTCCACATTTCAACACAGAGAGAATCTGGAGCAGAAGGTTTGCACATTTCCTTCACTTACCGAGAAGTTGGAAGAGAAGGTTGTGTGTTTACTGCTGATGTGAAGAGATTCCACAGACAATCCCATATGGAGAATTTTCTGCATTGTAAGTCAGCGTAGAGAAGACTGTATTGTCAACGCAAACGTGAAGAAGGCTGAGCATTTGCCGGCATATTTGCGCAAGATAATGCCAATATGAAAAGTGCCATGCGTTTTCTGTCAAATGTGGAGAAGCCTATGCATTTGCTGTCAGTATGCAGAAGATAGTATGCTCAACGCCAGTCAAGAGAATATCATGCATTTAGTGTCATTGTGCGGAAGATTGCACTCTCCTGCCGAAGTTGGAATGTTGTTCATTTGCTGTCAATATGCAAAAGAATGCACACTTAATACTAGTGTGGACAATGTCACGTACTTGTCTTCAGTGTGCAAGATACTGTGCCCAGTGCCAATGTGGAGAATATCATTCATTTGATGTCAAGATGCAGAGGATTGCATGCTTAACGCTAACGTGCAGAATGTTGTGTTTTTGCAGTCAGAGTGATGTCTGCACACTTAATGCCAGTGTAGGGATGACTGCATTCTTACTGTTCATACGGAGAAGCCCAGTTCAGATGGCCGTGGAGTGGGCTTTACTGAAAACACCGGGCTGTTCAGTGCAGTGACTGCGGGCAGAAGCTCAAACAAGTAGGATTCCAGACAACTTTCCTGATAAAAGAACAAACAACAACAACAACAAATCACCTGCCGTGTTGCAGTGGTCGCAGGCTGCCGGTTTGGGGTGGGGAAGTCGAAGGTTCAAGCCCCGTCATATGCATTTATTTGTGGGATTTTCAGATTAGGGCAGCTCTTACCCAAAGTTGAGTATGCTATGAAGTCAGCTATGTGGTTGAGTTTTGCCCATTTGATGAACGCATCTTTGAGAGTGTTGCTTAAATTTTCTGACCAATAGTGCAGGTGTCCGTACCTCTCGGCCTGGGTTGAACGCTGGGATGTGTTATGAAAGGAAGAACAGAGCACAGACCCTTGAAAACAGGTAGCTTTAAAAACGCATACATATATCTACGTTTATTCGGCATACGCCTACGACCTTGAACTATGTTCTTGTATTATATTTTTTCGACTTATTCTATCAATCTTCTTGTTCCAAATAAAGTGAAAGAATATGATTTGTACTGCATTTCCAATATCTTCATGGGGAATCAGGCAACAGCAGCCTTTAAAATCCACTAGTTTTCACTAATTCACAATGACAGTTAACCCCAAAAAAGAAGGAAGTACAGTAACTATCGATAACGTGAATCCCAACTCAGGCTATGCTAACCATAGTTATGGTTAACCTCTAAACTAAAGATATATTTTCATTGCCAGTACTGAGAATCTCAAGTCTGTAGATGTGCATTTATATGCAGTTGTAGTGAACTTCTAAACAGAAGGAGAAACAGTCACTGCAGACACAGAGAATGTCTACTCGGGTGGATCTGTGCTAATTCATATCTGGTCTGAATCTCCTTACAGAATGATCAACAATCGCGGCTAATACTGGGAATCCTCACTCAAACGCATCTATATTTATCTCTATTTACGGTGAATCTCGAAACAGAAGGTCCACACTCACTGCCAAAGCCGAGAACCCCACTTCGGATGGAGAAAAAAGGGCGGTAACTGTCGCGTCGGCGTTAAAGCGATGAATCAGCTCCACATAGAACAGGCTGAAGCTTTTGGTGTAGCCAGTGAAGAACGAGTAGTTGATGAAGCAGCCTGGGAAAAAAATATGAAGAAAATTAAACTGAATGAGATGCGTTTTGGCTGTAATCCTAGATGGTGCATGTTATAACACCCGACTTACCCGGGTACACACCCACAGTTCTAGCTCTTACCCACGTCAGTTTTGTGTGTGTGTGTGTGTGTGTGTGGGGGGGGGGGGGGGGGGGGGGGGGGGGGGGGCAGCAGCTATCAGATCAATACAGCACTTAAGGCAGTGATTTTTTTTTTTTTTTACCTTTTTTTTCCATTTTTTTTTTTTTCCCCTTCCTGGGCCGAAATCCACCTCTTCATTTTTTAGTGCTTTACACTGTCTCTTCATCTGCCTAAAAAAAAAAAAACATAAGCGGAAGAAAAAAAATTTCCACTGCTAGATTTTTTTTCCCTGTTTTACCCTCTCCGACCAGTCTCTTACACACCATGCATAGTTTGTATGTTCTCTCACAAATGGACATATTCTTGCTGATTTGAGTGTTTTGGCATTTGAAACAAAATGTCTGGGTTTGTTAATGTTCTAGTATGTGGCGTACTGGCACTCTCACTCTGATAAATGTAAGAGAACACATAAATGACACAAAAGACTTAATACTTAATTATTCTCTTTTCTTTCAGTTTTTTTTTCCCAAAGAGAGACAGAAAGAGAGACAGGCAGACAGAGGCAGCATCGTAGAGGTGTATGTAAGATTTACCAATCGTCTCACCAGTAGGCCGCATTGTAGCGGAAAGAAAGGGTCCACAAGGAAGGCACGAGGAAAGCCAAGAAGCGTGACAATAGGCGTAAGAGTTTTGTTTGATTGTTTTTCTTCCTTTCTCCTCCCCTCCCCCCACTGTCGATTCCCACATCCCTCCCCCTCCCCAAATCTCCGGTCTTCTCCCTTTCCAACCCCACATGCCCCCCCCCCCCCCTCCCTTTTTTGACGAGTTTTTAATACTTGGGACAAAATGTCTGAGTTGTACAAGACCCCCGTCAGTTCTCCACCTCCATCCAGCAGGTCACTTTTCACTCGTATTTGCTATAATTCAAGATGCAGTTCGAACCAACTGTCTCAATCCGTACTGAAATCTCTGTGTTCATTCACAAGCTCATGATCAACACACCGTGAGCATGTGGTATGTTGTACAGGTCACTATGCATGCATGATGCCATGTGTAAAACGTCGGCATATAGGCAGAAATTATCACTTTTCTTTTCATGTTATTTGCTGTCATACTGTTGTCTCCTATTGTATATGACGCAGGGTTTGACTCTTTTTTTCTCCTGTGCAGTATTGGAGCACCAATATACAGCCACAATACGAGGACGCTCGCACACGCACACACACACACACACACACACACACACACACACACACACACACACACACACACACACACACACACACACACACAATTGGAATGAAATAGCAGATAAACTAGCCAGACGCGGGGTAATGGACAATGCTGCAAAAAGTAATTTGAAGTTAGATATATCTGAAATACATTCGTTATTGGATAGCTGTTTCCGAATTGAAAAGTCTCAAGATAAATGTGTAATGGAAATATGTCCTAGACATATTTCTAGTTTAATATACAAGATACGTTTGAACTCTTGGAAGACCAAATATTCCCAAAATATAGCGTGTGCATGTTCTAAGCCATTATCTGGTGAACATATACTTTTCCATTGCCCCATTTTAAATGCTCTTTATTCAAAAGCAAACATTGAAATTTCGAAATTCAAACCGGCTCACGCTATTTCTTTCAGTTCAGAAATTGTTGAGGTTGCAAAATTATCTCTCAATCTCAAATTAGCATATTTTTATAATGATGATAGTGTAGTTTATATTTAAATG
>JADBJO010017275.1:10000-12500 GCA_016801955.1 Conus betulinus | reverse complement strand
TTGTTGTCCACTATTCCCTGAGGTTCCCCTACCACCTGCACATCGACTTCGCCTGCGGCGAGCCACGCGTCGTTTTTTTTTGCTTCAAACATGATGATTTGACACGGTCACCTGTAAATTCTGGTGAACACGTGAACGGGACACAGACCCATAGCCAATCAGACCAACAGAATAGAGCCTTTTAATGTGCGCACAAAGAAACTCCAGCTCGTGAATGATGAAGATGTTGTCCATGCCTCCCCACTCCCTCCCCCACCAGACTCCCTCCCGTCCTTAGAAACCCCTGAGAGGGAGGAAGAAAGAATGGGGGAGGTGGGGGAGAGGGAACCGAGGGCACTGATTCCAAGATACCGCACCAGTGGGTCAGCAACGGGTGGACATTGACGTGGGCAGACAGGAAGCAGTGGGTCAGCAACGGATGGACATTGACGTGGGCAGACAGGAAGCAGTGGGTCAGCAACGGTGTGGACATTGACGTGGGCAGACAGGAAGCAGTGGGTCAGCAACGGATGGACATTGACGTGGGCAGACAGGAAGCAGTGGGTCAGCAACGGGTGGACATTGACGTGGGCAGACAGGAAGCAGTGGGTCAGCAACGGGTGGACATTGACGTGGGCAGACAGGAAGCAGTGGGTCAGCAACGGGTGGACATTGACGTGGGCAGACAGGAAGCAGTGGGTCAGCAACGGGTGGACATTGACGTGGGCAGACAGGAAGCAGTGGGTCAGCAACGGGTGGACATTGACGTGGGCAGACAGGAAGCAGTGGGTCAGCAACGGGTGGACATTGACGTGGGCAGACAGGAAGCAGTGGTCAGCAACGGGTGGACATTGACGTGGGCAGACAGGAAGCAGTGGGTCAGCAACGGGTGGACATTGACGTGGGCAGACAGGAAGCCCTAGGCCAATTTTCATGTTGAGCACACCCCGTCTGACCACCCCTCCCCTCAACCCCCCCCCCCCCCCCCCCCCTCCCCTCAGCCCTCACCCAACACCCCCCCCCCCCGCCCATCCCCTCAGCCCTACACCCAACACCCCCACTTTTTTCCCGTTCTCTTTCTCTCTCTCTTTTACTATACCCTTTATTTCATGCGTGGCAACCATGTGACGAGACCTGGCTGATTTTCGGTCAGAGAGGGGAACAGACGTAAAACGGTTACTGCCCGGAAATCGCTTTTCACTGCGATTTTTACGATCTGCTGAAAAAGGATCAAACAACCAGTTACAACGGACAGGTGGAACCAAAGAACGCGGCGGAGTCGCCTGTTCACCTGTCTCCTTTGTGTGACGTGGGCCGTAGAGGGCAGTAGCATTGTCCTCTCAAGGCCAGCTGTCTTGGGTAAATCTTCAGACCTGCTTGTCGGCGTGTTTGAATCAAACAGCATACGTCCTGTCACATAGCAAAGGGGGTAGACGAGGGGTCTGAAATGTGAATACCGATTTATTGTGTCCAAATCTCTTGTATTGTATACAGTGTGGCCGTGGTGTAAACGAACAGATTGAGAATGACGCATGACCAGAACTTGTACTCTCCCTTCGGATGTCTAGTACCGGCTGGAGAGAGAGAGAGAGAGAGAGAGAGAGAGAGAGAGAGAGGGGGAACAGAAGGGAGGGGGGGGTGTGGGAGTAGAAGCAGTAATGGGAGTAGGGAAAGTAGTTAAACGGAGTTTGAGATCAGACGGTGTGTTTAAATCATGGCTAATAGAAGAATTCGCAATTGAAGGGGTTTAATTTTGGTAGGTTTTAAAATCAGAGGAACCTGAACTGCTTAAGTCAAATTATATTCATATTATAGGGACACGAAATATGTATTCATATGTGTAGGGACAGATATTTTTCTGGAAATGTTTCTTTGAATTTGCATTTTGTAACTCGCAGTAGGTTAGGCTTGTTTTGTTTTGTTTTAATCAGTGGGTGGGTAGGGCAGACGGGACTTTTTTGCGAACCTGAACTGCTGTTCGGTCTTGTAAAAAGGGCATAAATGTAACATGGATGGTATTTGTCGAGCATTTAAAAGTAAATGATGTCTTCTTGAATTCAAATTGCTTGTTCAGAGCATGTATGTATAGTTCTTTAAGTTTTTCATCTGTTGTGTTAGAGGTACAGCCGGAAGAAGTAGCTTTGCTGCACGTTTTCGGAGAAATTGTCTTTTATTAATGTATACCATTATCCCCACCCCTACGCCACCCCATCCCATATTGCTGACGCGTACTTGACACGTTATATCATGTGTGTGTGTTGAAGAAAAGTTTGAAAACAACAATGGTAATATAGTGTGTGAGCTGAGATAACAGGAAAGTTTTTTTTAATGTTCTTGCATAAATTACTGAGATGCATCTTGACAGTACGTAGCACTCACACATCTTAACAGTACGTAACACTGACACATCTTGACAGTACTCATCACTGACACATCTTGACAGTACTCAACACTGACACATCTTGACAGTACTCAACACTGACACATCTTGACAGTACGTAACACTGACACATCTTGACAG
>JADBJO010017275.1:0-2500 GCA_016801955.1 Conus betulinus | reverse complement strand
CGGACAAATATCTAAATTCACTACAACCTTCTGAAAATTTACTGACCTCGTTACTGCGTTTTTGTGTAGTTGGCAATGAGTTTATTTTTCAGTTCTGCTGTAAAGAATCTTTCACACTCAATTAAATCCAGCATTCTGAACACTTTTGTTTCTGTCGAATGGCGTTCAAAGTTTACTCTGTGCTAATTAAGCGAATTATGCCGCAGAGTTCATGCTACTGTTATCAATCAATCAATCAATCAGTCAATCAATTTTTTAAAAAAAATCAATCAGCCAGTTAATTAATGATAATAAAAAGTCTATAAATTAATTAATTAATTAATTCGACAACTCGGTCAGTCAGAGTCTGTTGAGCAAGCCCCGACTTTATGCCGACTTCCGCAGTAGACTCTGAACTGGGCGACCTGAAAGCAGCCAGCCACTAGACGGTAATGTCAACAGCCCTGGACAAGCATTCAGAGACCTTTTCACAAACCCAACCACCGGCAGTCACACCTGTTCTTTCTTACGATCTCTCCTCCCCTCCTCCCACCCCATCCACCCCTCTTTTTCCCTGTTTTCTATTCTACCACCTCCACCACTGCTACAACCACACCACCACCGCCACCACCCCCTCCCCTAGTACTCCTTCTCCTGCCTGTGTTCCTTTCCAACCACTGATTTGCAATAAACTCCCACAGAGTTTGTTCAGCGGGTCACTAACGTGTGGGTGCCCTCGCAGGGAACTGTCGCCAGCTGCTATGTTTCTGCCCTCGCGTTGAAGTTGTGTGGCCTGGTCGAACGAGCAGGCCTATATGGTGAGATGTAGGACTAGTACACTGTGGTAGACGAAAAGCCTGATACACTGTGATAGGGAAAGGTCTCATTCACTGTGATGGGGAAAGGTCTCATTCACTGTGATGGGGAAAGGTCTGATACATGTGATAGGGAAAGGTTTTAATCCACTGTGATAGGAAAACGTCTCATTCACTGTGATGGGGAAAGGTCTGATACTCTGTGATAGGGAAAGGTCTGACACATTGTGAAAGGGAAAGGTCTTTACACTGTGGTAGGGAAAAGTTTGATACACTGTGATAGGGAAAGGTCTGATACACTGTGACAGGGAAAGGTCTATTACACTGTGATAGGGAAAGGTGCAATACACTGTGACAGGGAAAGGTCTATTACACTGTGATAGGGAAAGGTGCAATACACTGTGACAGGGAAAGGTCTATTACACTGTAATAGGGAAAGGTCTACTACACTGTGATAGGGAAAGGTGCAATACACTGTGATAAGGAAAGGTCCAATACACTGTGATAGGGAAAGTCTGATACACTGTGATAGGGAAAGGTCTGATACACTGTGATAGGGAAAGGTCTAGCACACTACGATAGAGAACAGACCTAATGCATTGTGATAAAGAAAGATCTGATACATATGATAGGAAAAGGCCTAATACACTGTCACAGAGGAAAGACCCCGAAACGACGCGATGACAGAGTAATAAAACTGTGCTAGTGATTCAGAATGCTGGGCTCAAACGTAAACTCGAAAGGAAATCCTTGTCCATGTCTTAAAAATTGAGTGTGAAAACTAGCGTGCTTGTTCACGTATCTTACAACAATCGCGGCAAGCCAGTAAAAAAAGAAAAGCATATAAAAAATCTGATCAAGTACTTTTAAAAGCAGATATTGAAAATGCTACCACCCGAAGGCACATTGGAAAATGATAAATGATACAAATTCGGTAAAAAAAAAATAAAATAAAATAAAATAAATGAAAAAAAAAGAAACAATGTAACGGGTGAGATGTGAGAATCTTTTGTAGAGCTTTTCAAAAACTGTCTTCAAATGACACGATTACAGGAGGTAAAAAACAATATTTGTCCTCGTAATGTAAACAAACGCAAAATTATCCCTTGTAAAGGATCCTTTCAAACATGAAATTAAAACAGCTGTCAGAAACCTGAAACTAAAATGAAGCGTGTGGAGTTTGCCATGCGTCTTCTGATAAAATGTGCATCTGTCCACAAAAGAGGAACATGATCCCCCACAGACTGGGAAAACGCCGAGGGTGTGGGGCTCTGGCACCACCCAACCAACTGTTTGTAAACGAAAGGGAGATGGACCAAAGCGACTTCAGCAATTACCGTTGAATTATTGTTCTTAGTTGTTTTGCCAGAAGTGTTCACGAGTGGTCTTAATAATCGAATTGTTAGATTCTCTTCAACGAAAATGCCATTGTTGATCCTGAATAGGGGGAAATCATTCAACTGTGGACCGTATATTCACAGTCTGTATTACTGTTGATCTTTTTTTCTCACACGAAAAGGAGAACGATTGTATTGTCTATTCACTGATGATGAGAAAATTTTTGACAAAGTTGACAGAAGCTTTCTGTGACTAAAGCTTTTTTCATAGTGGCATTCACGGTTAAAATGCGAACGGTCAAGAAAAGTAATGCACTTTACAAAATTTTGCGTGTAACAGTGAACAGTATGTAAGACTTGGCCAATTGT
>JADBJO010017274.1:30000-38131 GCA_016801955.1 Conus betulinus | reverse complement strand
AACCGGAATGCACGAGCTACGTGAAACAACTTCCACCCTTCAACAAGCTGTGACAAGTTTAGTTCGGGAGAACACCACCACCAAACAAACCGTCAATGAGTTGGAATTCAAGATGCGCAGATCAGTGCAACTCTTGACGGCAAGATCGAAAAACTGGAACTGTTCTCCCGACGAGATAACCTGAAACTGTTCAATGTGCCGCGCCTATCCGGGTCAGAAACAAACGACGATTGTGTCACGGCTGTTCTTGACGTTTTGCAAGGATCAGTGCCAGGCAAGGTGTGGTGTCGTGATGACCTCGTGCGTGCACACCGACTTGGACGACACAATGATAACAAGGGTCGCCCACCTCCAATGATTGTCACATTCACTCGGTGGTCAGACAAAATGGCAGTCCTGACCCACGGCAAGGAAGTTCTGCGGCGGAAGAACGTGACAGTGGCAGCGGACCTGACAGACAGACAGAGAGAGACTGTACAAGAGTACCGACGGCAAGGGGTGCACGCCTACTACAGGGGCAACAGACTGGTGGTGGAGGAGCAGAGGACACGCCACTCCCAAACTGCGCAGACGACAGCACCACGATGACGGCTACTCCCAGAACCACGACACTGACTACTACCACTCCAGCAACCGCTACAGCAGAAGTGACCACAGCAGCGCCGAGAGCTACAGTGATGCTGTCAGATGGAGGGGTGACAGACAGAAGTCTGAGCAACAGTGGGGGTCATGGTACAGTGACACCCACTATGGTGGCCGCTCATCTACTGGCTACTACGCGCAATATGAGGGGGAAGGAGGGGGCTACGACAGGACTGGGATGCATGACTGGAACAACGTTACCCAGCCGTACCCCTTCTATGCCTCCATGCAGCAGCAGTTCCCACCACTGCCAGCACGAAACATCATCCTCACCGGTCAGTGTGACATGGTTGACAACTCTCTGACACTTGACAATGTTACTAATGTGAATATTTCACACAAGCAACATATGACAGAACAGGTTACATGTACTGACAAAGAGACGACAGAAAATGATAAAGAAAAAGAGCGCACAGAAAATGGTAACACAGAGACAGGGGCAGAAAATGAAAACACACGACAGAAACGACAGATATTTGTGGACAAGGTCAGATTCTGGATAGTGACACACACCCCAGCTGAGCAGAATGTTACTGATACAAGCAGAACAGGCAGTCAGTTACAGCAGTTAATTCAGACAGAAAATACAACACCGATTCATACAGAGACAAACGACAGACACAGCTATCAACAGTCCCGTACCGACACAGACAACCCAAATCAAAGAAAAAATGTGGTATCAGAACTGACTGACAAGACCACAGAAACAACATGTCAGGACTCAGGAGACAAAACGAACACTGAGACAGAACAACACACTCCGCAGACAGACACTGTACTGAACCTCACACACCACAGACAGACATTGTGACTGAACAACGTACACCACAGACAGACACTGTAACTGAACCTCATACACCGCAGACGGACATTGTGACTGAACAACACACACACCGCAGACAGACACTGAGACTGAACCTCATACACCGCAGACAGACACTGAGCGGAGGAGCAGCCAGGACACGACGCACCGGTCACGCAACAAGAGAAACACAAACTGCACGTGACGGGCCTCTAGGCAGACTAAGGAGTGCTTCGTGCGCAAGCATCCCTGCCAAACGCCAGACCACGATTCACGAAACGACAAATAAACATGGAAAACAGGATACCGCATAGGGACTCGGCCAGGCCATGTCATATCAAATGTGAAATTTATGACGTACAACATTGAAGGTCTCCCGCGTGTGTATGATAACGATCTGCGTGCTTATATTAGTGATTTTGACATTTGCCTCCTGGTGGAAACGTTCGCAACCAATTTTCCGGAACGTTTATTCCCAAATCATCACGCTTTCATTGTGCCAGGTGTTAGTCTGTCAGATGGGGTTACTGCAAGATTGTCTGGAGGTTTAGCACTTCTCGTGAAAAAAGATCTCTTAAAGTATGTTGAAAAAGTGAATGTGGAGTATGATAACATTATTGTATTGGAACTGTCTAAGGATTTGTTGGGAACAGAATCACCGGTAATTCTAGTTGGTGTGTACTTGCCTCCAAGCTCTTCCGCATATTACCAAACTATGGATGTATCCAATGGTATTACCATTTTGGAGCAATGTATCATGGATTTAATAGAATCCCTTGGAAATTTGCCGTTGTTGTTACTGGGGATTTCAATGCTCGCACTGGGGGCAAGAATGCAAAAGAGTATGATGATGATCTGAACATGGAAATGTTTCAGGACAGAGTTTATGAACATGAGGTATACCGTACATCAAAAGATAATTCAAAATGACTTCGGCACGTACCTGTTAGATCTTTGCAAATTATTTTCATCTTTTCATTTTGAATGGTGCAATTTCAGAAGATCTAGACTATGGTCACTATACTTATATCTCACCAACAGGCTGTAGTATTGTTGACTATGCCATAGTATCAAGATGTTTATTGAAATATTGTGTTTCTTTGAATGTTACACCAAGAACAGAATCAAAAAACACATGCCTGTTGAAGTTGTGTTTGACTGTCAATTAGAAAGAGCTGATCAGCATGACATGCTCAAAATATTTACAAAATTGACAAAATAGTTTGGGATGAAGAAAAAGTCTATGAATTTAAGGAACATATATCAAGTGACGAGTTTCAAAGTCATATGAGGCAGGCCTCCAGTCTGGTTAATGTCGATGTAAATAAAGCCATTCAAGTGTTTAATGATGCATTGCTTACAGCTAGTTCATGCATGAGAAAAACCCATTACAGTCGGAAAAGTACGTTCAGATCCATGGTTTGATCAAGAATGTAGCCAGCATAAAAAAGAGCTCAGTTACCATTTGAGGCAGTGTTATAAACATAAGGAAGACAACGAAACGATTAGAAATCTGTATAATCAAAAACGCAGAGAATATAAGGAGCTCTTGAGACTGAAAAAGAAAGACCACCGCACACAAGGTAATAAATTCTTTGAATGAAAATATCAATAACCCCACTGGGTTTTGGAGCAAAGTAAAATCTCTTTCGTGCAATAAATTTACCGACAACAAAATTACCAAAGATGAATGGTTTAAAAAACATTTTTCCCAAGTATTTGAGTCTGGTGTGAACTGTGGCCGGTCAGAAGATATTGCTGACGAGTCAGAAGAACAGGTTGATGATGGGTCAAACCAGCATAACACAGATTCTCTTGAGTGTGACATTTCGGAAAGTGAAGTTTATGCCGCGGTTCGTTCATTAAGGAATAAAAGGCTGCTGGTCCTGATGGAATTATCGGAGAAATCTTTCAAAAACTCAGTTACTGTAGTTGCTCCATTTTTAGTCATATTGTTCAATACATTGTTTTTCTACTGGAACTTATCCCCTTCAGTGGTCAGAGTCAGTTATTCAACCCCTATTCAAAAAGGGCGACAGGAATTTACCTGATAATTACAGGGGAATATCTTTGTTGAATATATGCAGTAAATTGTATAGCCATATTCTGAATGGACGATTGAACAAATGGATTGAAGAGAACCATGTCATTGATGACTGTCAGGCAGTTTTTAGAAAAAAGTATAGTACTATTGATCATGTCTTTACATTGTTTGCCATGGTTCAGAAACAACTGTTACTTCACAAGAACTTTATGTGTTGCGTTTATTGATTTCAGAAAAGCTTTCGATTCTGTCCATCGTGCAAATTTATGGTGCATTTTGAAAAAAAAGAGGGATTCATGGGAAAAATGTATCGGGCAATAACTAGCATGTATAACATTGTTAAAGCAAGAGTTAGAGCAGGAAGGGATTTAAGTGATGCATTTTTATGTCCAGCAGGTCTAAAGCAAGGGGAGGTGTAGTCCAGTCCAGTTCTTTTCTCCTTTTTCATTAATGAACTGGCTGTGGATATTATTCAGAAAGGGAAACATGGCATTCAGTTGTTACCTGATTTTGTGGAAATTTTGATACTTATGTTTGCTGATGACATTATTTTGTTATCTGACTCAGTTGCAGGTCTTCAAAACCAGTTAAATGTTTTGTACAACACATCCAAAAGACTCGGTCTTATAGTTAACTTGGAGAAATCAAACATAGTCATATTTAGAAATGGTGGATATATCTCTGACCAAGAAAAATGGTTTTATGGGCAGACCAAGATGGCAGTTGTTAACATGTATAAGTACTTGGGAGTTATTATGTCTACCAGACTTTCCTTCACGCACAGTTTAAATGATATGGCATGCCGAGCAAAGAAAGGAGTTATTAGTATATTTAAAGTACTGTGGTCCTTGGGAGAAAAATCCCCTTCTATATTTTTCAAACTCTTTGATGCTCAGATTCAACCAGTACTTAGTTATGGAGCAGAGGTATGGGGCATCATTGGAAATTGATGATGTGGTAGAAAAAGTGCATCTTTTCGCATTAAAAAGATTTTTAAACGTAAGCATAAGAACTCCTAATGTGATGGTGTATGGAGAATTAGGTAGATTTCCATTGTATGTAAATCTATACTTGAAGAGCATTAGTAGTACTGGTTAAGGATATTGAAGATGCCCGTCTCATCGTTTACCTAAGAAAGCTTACAAAATGTTGTTATTTTTTCATGAGAAAAACAAAAATACTTGGCATCTTCTGTGTGCTTCTTTCTGTACCAACATGGATTTGAAGAAGTTTGGGAAATCAAGGAGTCGGTAACGAAGTCGCGTTTTTGAAAGCCTTAAGAAATAAACTGGTTAATGGCTACAAAGCTCACTGGCTCTCAGATATTGAGCACAATGAACGTTTTCAGTTATACAGAACATTTAAAAGTGACCTGATTTTATCCTCGTACTTACCAATGGTGAATCATATACAGGCCAGAATTATTAGCCTAGTCAGAATTCGATTAGGTGTGTCTCAGTTAAATGTGCACAAAATGCGCTTTAAGAGAAATGTAACTGAAAATGATTTGTTATGCCCGTTCTGTGAGTTTCAAATTGAAACAGAAAAGCACTTTGTATTACACTGTCCAAAATACCAAGGATTAAGGGAACAATATATTCCAGCTAAGTATTACAACTGTCCATCACAGCACAAATTAACAATGCTGTTTGCTTCAGAGAGTAAAACATTAATTGTTCGGCTTGCTATTCCTTGAGAAAGCTTTTAAATTACGGCATTTGTGTCTCAACCTATAAAGGAAACGCTATTAGAAATTGATTGAAGATATATAGCTGTTCACTGTCCAGACAAAAAGTTTATTGATACTTGTTGTCAAATGCTCTGTGTCATGTCGCTATAATGGATGTTTTGTTTTGTAACCACCCACCATGACATGGGCCTAAGGCCTATTCATTAAACCAGTTCAGAGTTCAGAGTTCTGTGTGTGTCTCTGTCTGTGTCTGTCTGTGTGTGTGTGTGTGTGTGTGTGTGTGTGTGTGTGTGTGTGTGTGTGTGTGTGTGTGTGTGTGTGTGTGTGTGTGTGTGTGTGTGTGTGTGTGTGTGTGTGTGTGTGTGTGTGTGTGTGTGTGTGTGTGTGTGTGTGTGTGTGTGTGTGTGTGTGTGTGTGTGTGTGAGTATGTGTGTCGGTCTGTGTGTGTCTGTGTCTCCGTGTGCCTGCGTGCGTGAGTGCGTGTGCGTGTATGCATGCATGCATGTGTGTGTGTGTGTGTGTGTGTGTTGGGGGGGGGGGGGGGGGGGTCTTGTCATCACACGACCTGTAGGTCAAAAGGCGTTGTTTCTGTCACGTATTAGTTCCTTTGTGTGGCGGTGTCTGGAAGTAAGCATTCTCTTACAGTTCCAGTCCCCTCCTGCAGTCACCGACCTTTAAACGTATTTAGAACGTACACAAAATAATGAGATCAAAATGTCAACGGCAAATGATGGAAATGTCGCAAACCACGAGATTTGCAAGAAAAGAAAAAAATTATGGTGGGAGAGAATAATCCGAAGGTTTCAGTATCACGAAAAAAAGAAAGCAATGTTTTCAGCCTTTGATGTATCATCATAGAGTAGCAGGATGAGACGCAGAGAGAGAGAGAGAGAGAGAGAGAGAGAGAGAGAGAGAGAGAGAGACAGACAGACAGACAGACAGACAGACAGACAGACAGACAGACAGACAGACAGACTGAAGGGAGGGAAAAGGCGCTGGGAAGGAGGGAGAGAGGAAAGGGTGGCAATGAAGCCTTCGGGTTAACACACACACACACACGCACACACACACACACACACACACACACACACACACACACACACACACACACATATTCATATGGAGTCATAACCAACGAAATATTACCAAAAATATATATACATATTGCCAGTCAAATAGTTTTCGCGCTGTACAACATTATGTAGCGTGCAATATCCATATTATTTGGTACCTCTTCACGACTACATCATAAGGTGTCTGTATGAGGGGAAAAAATGTATTCAACTCTGATTCGGATTTCAAACACTTGAGTCAAAAATAGATGTGTAAAAGGTCCAGTCTTTATGCAAGTAGGAGTAATTGCCACATATTTTCATATTATATTCTTCGACTTTGTATCTGCATATTTCAATTCTTCCATGAAGTAAAAACGAGTGGGCATGTACAATTCACTCCATATTTAAATATGCTAAGGCGGGATATTTGTGTACAGCCGGAGAAGATCACACAGGAGGAATGATAGAGCTTGACCATGCAGAGACTTGAGGCTTGATGAAAGACAGTTTTGTCATCCGTTCGTTTCCGAGCAGGACGCCGAAGAAGAGAAATGAATGGAGAGAACAACGTGAGTAGACTGAGAACCATCTGGAAAAAAAAACAAAAAAACGTCTGGCTGCATTATTCTATACTCTCTGGAAATGGTGAAGAAAATGTTTCTGACAGCCAAGCAAGAAGAGAATTGTAGTCATCCAGGAGTAAACGAACAAAAGTACGTACTGAGGTTCTAGTGGCATTCTCTCGATGTCGAACAGAATGAAGACAGCGTATTTTCGGGCAGCACATACAATAGACAGTGAAGGTGTATGATACACCATGGCTGCCACCCAAATTACATCGACGACTAAGTTGTCCAGCTTGATAAATTTTCGTACAAACTCAGAGGAAAGGACAAAAAAAAAAAAACCCCAAAAACTCAGAGGGAAGAAAGTGTTTTTTTTCCTTTTTTTTTTTTTTTTTTTTTTTTTTTTTTTTTTTTTTTTTTTTTTTCTTTTCTTTCGCTTGCAACGAAAATCAATTTTGGCTTTTCCACCATTCAACAGTCGTTCCATTCTGCAAATTTCCGTGCGACGCAGTCCATGCGCCATAGACCTTTTGTTACCTCAACCCTCCCCCCGCCCCTCCTTTTGCACCCCCCCCAACACACACACACACACACACACACACACACACACACACACACACACACACACACACACACTTACCCCACCGCCCTAAAGCTTATTATCAGCTAATCCATGTCTTCTTTCACACAAACAACCTGACCCGACCTTTACAACTTCCGCCGCCTTTCCACAATCAATCGATCAATCTCTCTCTCTCTCTCTCTCTCTATATATATATATATATATATATATATATATATATATATATATATATATATATATATATATATATATATTTTGTTAAAAATAGGATGGTAAAATGAAGTTAAAATGAAGTTTTAAAACTTCATTTTACCATCCTATTTTTAACAGATGTTGCTCCCCAAGGGGTTGAGCACTTTAAGAATTTTATTAGGCATTTTAGTGGTATTCTATATATATATATATATATATATATATATATACAAATGTGTATATATATGTGTATACAAATGTGTGTGTGTGTGTGTGTGTGTGTGTGTGTGTGTGTGTATGTGTGTGTATGCATAAGCACGTGCTTGACAACCAGTTGTAACAACAACAACAACAAAAAATCCAACACGATATAAATGGATAAAAAAAGGAACTGAGTGTCAGACGTTGGATATCCATGCATGCACGCACATACACACACGAACCTGACGTCTTTCCTCCGCACACAACTGCATCCACTCCATACACATAAGGCGCAAACAAAGGTCAATTTTGATTCATCCCCTCCTTATCTTTTAAAATCCCATGGGGGTTCTTTA
>JADBJO010017274.1:15000-25000 GCA_016801955.1 Conus betulinus | reverse complement strand
GATAACATTTTGGCGAATATCTTCTAAAGCTAGGCAAACGATCATAAAATGTATTTAATTTTGCCCACCTTGCATACACAATGTATACAAAATGGAAGTCATTTTGTCTACGTTGTCTCTATCTTAAGAAGTGAGAGCCCATATGTCAGAAACACCGAGTATAAATTTGGCAATTGATCTTTTTAAAATATGTCGGAATCAAATTTAAATAAAGTTTAATACTAACATTTACTAAGAGAGGGGGTTACCTACCGCCAATGACATAGACAAACAAAGTACAGGACAAAACACAATGCATTTCGACCTCTTGGGTCTTCTTCAGGCAAAGACAATTAACATTTAGACAATGAAAACGAAGAACGAGAAACCACTTATCTTCTCATGTTCGGCGCAAATTCAGGATGGCCGTTGGATGAAACGACACCGTTAAGGATAAGATGTTTCTCGTTCTTCGTTTTCACTGTCCTAAATGTTATTTGTCTTTGCCTGAAGAAGACCCAAGGTCGAAAATGCATTGTGTTTTGTCCTGTGCTTCGTTTGCCTGTGCCCTTGGCTGTAACTAGCCCCCTCTCTTTCTACATTTTGATTCATTTTCAGTCGCTCCTTTTTTTGAAACTAAGGTTTAACACAATGAAACTACAACACTGTTTTGTACAAATTGTATCGTTCACTAATTTGGTTATGATCGTCCCACATTTGCCATCCGCAGTCAATCGAATAAACTGGTTTGATATCCAACATCCTGAGTCAGCAAGACATTCCCAAATCCGTGCTTACACAGAACCAGACGTATAGCTGACACCCACTTTGGTTTCCCTTTGCATTCAATTCCAATAACAGTTCATAAGACTTACGAGACAATCTACGATGATCCATGTGTAAAACCTTTAAACAATACCGAACACGTGTAACGGCTGAACTGACGTGCAATGGATTTCTGTTGAACTCCCTATACACCAAATCATTAGAGATACGCCTGTCGAGACAACTGCCTCACAATGAGCAACAGCACCCCCAAATTTCAGCCCCAAACATCAAGACAGGTTGAATCTGGGAATCAAATATTTCTAAGAATAACTACAGCGAAATTGTATTCAAAGCCTGTAATCTTTTTTGTTACGCACATCAAAGCATTCTTTGCCCTACATGCAACGTCTTTACAAGCAAAGTTGAAAATCAAGTGTGTAGAAAAATAGACCCCCCAAGTAATTATACACATTCAGCCACACGTATAGTAAGTCCCTGATACATCCACCTTTCCCTTGCAGCCATATAACCTCCCTTTCAAAGATGTTGATTTTTATTCATGTTCACTCCCAACTCTAACGAGGAGGCAGCTCTGTCTAGATTATTTTGCTGACGCTATAAGCCAGCTATCGTTCCTGAAGCCAAAACGATGTCACCTGCTGATAGTAAGACACATAGTTCTAAGACATCACCTGGATATCGTCCACCCTAAGGACCGTTATTGATAACCTCAATGGCAAACTCACTAATAGACATAGGATATAACACAGGGCCACAGACATCCCTTTCTTACTCCACAACACAACTGATAAAATCTGCGTAATACTGTCCATAAAAGCATTATATTGGTGGAGTCAAAGGCTTTTTCGAACTGAATAAACGCAACATAACATTTACAATACAAAGCAAACTGTTTTTGAACAAACGCAAGAAGAGCAAATATATGATCGGCATAGTAGAGTAACCCCTTTCGAAACCAGCTTGATGTTCTCCCGTAATGTTATTGCATTCAGTCCACTCCTGTAGTCCGCTGTTCATGATAGTGCTATATATATTTTATTACTAAAGTCAACTAAAGAGATACGTCTGTATAATATTAGGATTATTAACATCTCCTTTGTTGAATATAGGCAAAGTTACAGAAGACAGACAGACAGAACAGAAAGAAAGACAGAGATACAAAGCCACACAGGGACAGAGGAGGGAATGACGGAGGCAGACAGTCGGAAGAGAGACAGGAAGGCAGACAGATAGACAAGAAGGCAGACAGACAGGCAGAGAGGAGCAGGCAGACAAAAAACATGGACAGACAGACAGACAGGCTGATTAACGGAGAGAGAGAGAGAGAGAGAGAGAGAGAGAGAGAGAGAGAGAGAGAGAGACAGACAGACAGACAGACAGACAGACAGACAGACAGGCACAGAGGAGCAGGCAGACAGACAGATAGACAGACAGACAGACTGATTGACAGAGAGAGACAGACAGACAGACAGACAGACAGACAGGCAGAGAGGAACAGGCATACAGAAAGATAGACAGACAGGCAGTCAGGCTGATTAGCAGACAGACGAGAGAGAGAGGAGAGAGAGAGAGAGAGAGAGAGAGAGAGAGAGATGAGAGAGAGAGACAGACAGACAGACAGACAGACAGACAGACAGACAGACGGACAGACAGACGGACGGACGGACAGACACCAAACCGACACACTCACAGGACTGGTGATGTTGGCGGAGAAGTGGGCCTGTGTCATCAGCAGCAGCTCTGTGGAATCTCGGACAGAACAGTCCCGCACCTGCCTGCCAGCAACAAATAAGTACATGAACACACACACACACACACACACACACACACACACACACATATACACACACACACACACACACACACACACACACACACACACACACACACACACACACACACACCTACACACACACAAGCACACGCACACGCACACACACACACACACACACACACACACTGCACAAGCACACGTACACACTATCACGCATGCACACGCACGCGTGCGCGCGCGCACACACACGCACACACACACACACACACACACACACACACACACACACACACACACACACACACACACAACTACACAACACACTCGCACACACATGCATACACCAACACACACACTGCATACACACAAACTCGCATGACACACAAGCATTGTCAGGAACGATGCCCAAGGTCCTGGCCGCTTTGCAAGTCTGTTCATTGAAAGCGCATGTCCACGCAAAACCTGGACTAGTTATGCAAGCTACCGGAAAGAGAAGGATGTTTCCGTTGTATATTCATCGGTTCAACCTCTTGGCCGACCTAGCCATGGAGAGCGTACTGAGTACTGGACGAAGTGAGCAGAACCACGTATGCAGTCGAAGCCAAATAAGTTGACATGCCTGGGGATTTTTCCCCCATCTTCTTGTCCATTAGTCGACTTAGCCGGCACACCCGCACAGGACGACAATTTGTGATGTTATATCGACTTGCCCGGCTGTCAGCTTCGCTCGTTTACGCCTTTCAAATTGAAATCAACATCTATTTTTCATTTTAAGAATCTATTCATCTGTCTACTTACTGATTTATTCATTTACTGTTTTAACATGCCAAATAAAAGTTTAGCGTCGTCGTTTTATAACGTACCGATGACGTAGATTATCTACGTTATGGATTTATGTGGTGAGTGTTGCATGTATGTAGTCGTCACAAGCTGAATCATCAACAGCAGAACCTTTGATAGACCATCTACACGTCAAGACGAACTTTGACCTGATAAAAAACGACCGCATCTCGGCAGCCCAGTATAGGCTGTGACGGGTTAAATCAAGCTAGCCTCCTCATTCCTGGTATATTTCACTCTTGCATATACATTAAAACTGCGTGTGCATAATAATATAGTAAATACGCGCGATTCTGTACCTGTGTAAATCTTCCTCTCTCGTTCTCTAAAGTGGAAAACGACGGTCACACTTGATACTTGTATTTGTGGAATAAGAAAGTATAATCTGAGCGGAAAACAGAGACAACGTAAGGGTATTTAAAAAAAACCGATTAGATCAGTAACCCTTCCCCACCTCAACATTGACCAATCTCTTGCGGTTTGGTTTTTGTGTGTCGTTTTTCTACTCACTCGCCTACGTTTTTTTTTTTTTCAAGGTAAAAATTAAAATGAAAAAATTCACCTCGTCCCTCTGTTCTCTTTCCTACTCCTCTTCCCTCCTCCTCCTCCTCCTCCTCCTCCTCCTGCTTCTCCTTCTTCTGCTTCTCCTCCTCCTTCTCTTCCTCCTCCTCCTTCTCTTCTTTTTCTCTCCTCCTCCTCCTCCTCCTCCCTCCTTCTTCTCCTCTCTCCTCCCTCCTCCTCCTTCTTCTTCTTCTTCTCTCTTCCTCCTCCTCCTCCTCCTCCTTCTTCTTCTTCTTCCTCCTCCTCCCTTCTCCTTTTCTTCTTTCTTCCTCCTCCTCCTCCTCTTCTTCTTCTTCTCTCCTCCTCCTCCTCCTTCTTCTTCTTTCTCTCTTCCTCCTCCTCCTCCTCCTTCTTCTTCTTCCTTCTTCCTCCTCCTCCTCCTCCTCCTCCTCCTCCTTCTTCTTCTTCTTCTCTCCTCCTCCTCCTCCATCCTCCTCCTTCTTCTTCTTCTTCTTCTTCTCTCCCTCTTTATATCGCTCTCTGTCTTTCTCTGTCTCTGATGCTCTGTCCCCCCAGCCCCCCCCCTCTCTCTCTCTCTCGCGCCCCAACCCTTCCCCCCATCTCTCTCTCTCTCTCTCTCTCTCCTCTTTGGTTTCTTCTTTCTTCTCCTTCTCCTTCTCCTTCCCCCGTCCTCCTCCTCCTTCTCCTCCTCCTCCTCCTCCTCTCTCCCTCCTCCTTCTCCTCTTTCTTCTCTCTTCTTCTTCCCCTCCTCCTACTCCTCTCTCTCTCTCTCTCTCTCTCTTTCCCCTCCCCCACTCCCCTCCCCCCGTTGTCTTTGGCTCTGTTTGCCCTGTCTGTCCGTCTACTTGTCTGTCTGTCTGTCTGTCTGTCTGTCTGTCTGTCTCTCTCTCTCTCTCTCTCTCTCTCTCTCTCTCTCTCTCTCTCTCTCACGTGCGAGTGCAAGCGCCCATGCAACCAAACAAGACAGGGACAGGAAGAAAAAGAGGAGGAGGAGGAGGAGGAGGAGGAGGAGGAGAAAGAAATGATGAAAATAAAATATTAGCCCACTTTGTCCGCACTATTGACACCCACTGATATCACATTTTTACATTAGTTAACAACACCATGTAACGGCGACAAGAAATGGAGTGGCAATCAAAAAATGTCATTGGTAGTTAAGAACTTGGAAATCCAACAGACAAACACACAGAAAGCATGAGATTATGAAGAGATGTAAGTGATTACGGGAATGCTTGTTAAAAACTCTCTCTGTGTGTGTGTGTGTGTGTGGTGTGTGTGTGTGTGTGTGTGTGTGTGTGTGTGTGTGTGTGTGTGTGTGTGTGTGTGTGTGTGTGTGTGCCCGCGCACGCGCGCAAGCAGGTGTTGTTTTGGAATGTCTGTGTGAGTTGTGTGTGTGTACGTGTGTGTGTGTGTGTGTGTGTGTGTGTGTGTGTGTGTGTGTGTGTGTGTGGTGGTGGTGTGTGTGTGTGTGTGTGTGTGTGTGTGTGTGTGTGTGTGTGTGTGTAGTTGTGTGTGTAGGTGTGTGTGTGTGGGTGGGAAAGGGTGTATGTGATGCGTAAAACAGAGAACTCAGAATTCAGAACGTAACTTAGTCAAGGCCAAAACTCCACATGAATGGGTGTGTGCCACATTTGCATTACAACAGTTATCTGCAATGGAGAGGCCATGTTTGATGATACACGAAATAATTGTGCAACGTAAGTAGAAGCTGATAATCATCTTGTAACAGATTCATTTAATGTCCGCATGCCCCACACAAAGTACTTTTTTCAACACAAAGAAATGAACATGGTCTGTAACAGAAGCAACCTCTTCGAGACCTCTTATCTCTGCATCAAATATCTTTAAAGCAACAACAACAACAACAACAACAACAGCAACAGCAACAACAACAACAGCAACACAGCAGCAACAACAACAACAACAACAAAACAGTTATTATTCAGCAGACATGACACGAGTGACCAAGTCTCACTTGTTGTAGAAAACGTTATTCTCAGATAACGATAGAAATACAACATTTTCATTTAGGAATGATCAGAAATCCATTTTTTCCACGCGTGATAGAAATCCTTCTTAGCGACACAACTTATCCATATCAACTCTAAGCTGTAGCTGAGAGAGACTGGAGGACAGAGAGAGAGAGAGAGGAGAGAGAGAGAGAGAGAGAGGAGAGAGAGGAGAGAGAGAGAGAGAGAGAGAGAGAGAGTGAGAGAGAGAGTGTGGACCGAGTGAGAGACCGGAGACAGACAGACAGACAGACAGACAGACAGACAGATACAAAAGCCGGTACCCGAAACATAAGAACCCCCCCTCTCTCTCTCTCTCTCTCTCTCTCTCTGTCACAAACAAAAGACGTCATTCGTACTCCGACGAAATTTATAATCTATTTTGACGCACTGCGGATGTGCCCGAAATAGTGCATAGTTAAAATGCATGAGAACTCATATGGTATGTTTTACGTGGCCATGATCTGTCCATTCAAATTATTATGATTCTTCTATATATACAAAACAAATTGTTTCAGCGCCGTATCAGTCAAGGGTGTATGAATTTGAAGAAACAAAAAAAACAACGGTTTAACTATTTTCTGTATGGAGGCTGCGAGTTGCATTCCACTCCGCATTTTAGCTTACATTCTGTGCCCCTGGTTTGTTTGTGGTCTGGCACTTTGTATTTTATTATATTAGTACCACCCACAACAACCAGGAGGGCATATTTGTATGTAGTGTAGCTGATGCAAGTGGAGACTGGACATCTGATCGGGCGCCGCAGGGTGAGCATTGCAGATCTGTATTTCGAACAACTAACTCCGTTTCTTTTATATTTCAGTGGCTTGAACTGCACGATTCGCTCAACGTAAATTAATATAGCTCACTAACTTCATTGTCCCTTTCTATTCCAGATTGGGGAGCTGGACAACAAACCTGATCAATATTAGTGATCGTTTGTTGGTCTTGTGTTGTCAGTCTGTAGTTAAGTGCAGAACAGATAAGTAAAATTTTTGGTACGAATTGTAAATGTAGTAGTAGAATAGTGAAAATGTACACGGGGCGGACAAGATATTAAATTAGAAGGGGGGAAGAAACTTGCTCAGCAAATTGAACTGGAACTTATGAGTCTGTGTATCTGTTTTTCTTTCAGGCGTTATTTTCCTTCTACATTCTCCAAGGTGCTACGTCTTCTATGTTCATATTTTCTACATTGACTGTTTCCCCATCAACTTAGTCTTCTTTATCTGCGACCTCTTCATTTACCGTCGCACGACGTATTCCTGGACTTCGTTGTTCATCTGCTTGAAAAGAAGAAAAAAAAAAATCAATAACCAGTGGACAGAAATATTATTGGAGAAATTTTTTATCGTAAAAATATTCGACGTGTGTTATTTTGTTCTTTGTGCATCAAAACGAAGATGTGCTTCATCTCACCAAAGCAAGGATTTTCGATGCTGCATTGATCGCTCCAGAAGAGTATTCATTGTGAAGAGCTGCGTTTATTTTTTTTTTTTTTCAATGCTGTGTTATGAGTTGTATACACGGACGGTACAGAGCAACATTCTTCAGGGAGCACTGTGTTATCCTTCGCCATCTCATCGGTCGCCATCAATTTAGGGAACTGTTGTCGAGGGTGTGGACAGCTGTTTTCCGCGGAGACTGAGCTGTAATCATCGGGAGATCTCCGCCATTTTCGATAAGTAGATTTATGTTTGTCTTGTCCTGTGACCCCGTTAGTTTGTATACCATCACGTGTTGTTAATAAACGTTTGTTGAATTGTAAAGTTTCGTCTGCCTTTTGGTGGTGGATGGGATATATAGCTGGTGGGTGACTCTCTCTCTCGCTCCCCCCCCCCCCCCCCTTTTTTCCCTTTTCTATGTCTAAGTTCACTTTTGTTGCCATAGTATCGATGAATGCATAAGCTACGAGCGATATGTCTGCTCTTGTTTGTGCGTTGTCTTTCTGGTTGTCATTACTTATATTTCTCCAGAGGTGTTGTAATTCCAGAGTCCGTGCCATGCGAATGCTTACACTGATGGCAGGACAGATTCCTTTGCTTGCACGTGGGCATAATTGCTTCTACTTTTCATTTAATTTGACGTCAGCAGCATCAACACTTTCACAAAACAAATGTTCGAAATACAAACCAGTGAGAAACTTGACAGGAAATAAGTGGGTATGCGTGAATGCGTGCGTGCGTGTGTGTGTTGTGTACTGTCGTTGTGTGTGTACGTGCGTGTGTGTGTGTGTGTGTGTGTGTGTGTGTGTGTGTGTGTGTGTGTGTGTGTGTGTGTGTGTGTGTGTGTGTGTGTTCGTGCGCACTCGTGCACGTATGGGAGTATGTGTGTTCATCTGTGTGTGCGCACCTGTATATGTGTGTGTGTTTGTGTACGTGCGTGCGCACGCGTATGCGCGCACGTGTGTATGTATGGGTGCATGTGTGTGCGCGTGCGTGTGTGTGTGTGAGAGAGAGAAAGAGAGAGAGAGAGACAGAGAGAACAGACAGAGAGAGACAGAACAGAGACAGAGAGGACAGACAGACGACAGACAGACACAGACAGTGAAAGAGAAAGAAAGAGGCAGACTGCATAAGCGACTATGGGTGAGGCGACGTCTGCTGTGGTAAACCAGGCTTATCAACTCACAGAATGAAAACGCTGGGAGCACATTTGTCTGTGAGTAGATAGGAGGACGACACTGATGGATGAGATTGTAGACGGTTGTGTAATTAAAAAATAAATAAAAGAAGAGAAAGTAATCCGAATATGATGAACCCCCACCCTCTCCTATACATCTCCTTCCCCCAATATGACCCCCTCTTCTCCCCCTTCACACCCCCCTTCCAGTGTCACCTCCCCCTCTTTCCTATCCCTCCCCCTTAGATACGTTTCGAATCGGGAAACAAATGTGAACAAGAGGCAAACCATGTAACCGTATTCCCAGTTTATCTTGAATACGCGTAAGATATTCCATAAAGAGGGAAAACCATTTTGAGCCGTTATAGCCGTTAGTAACGGCTGTTCTGATAAACATCGGCCATCATCTGTGACCCATAATGACCATATCTACAAATTTTTTTTAGAAAAGATCGGCCAAGTACTTTCTGAGATTTTCCATAAGAAAACCGTTATGGACCGTTAGTAACGGCTCTAACGGTAAAATAAAACATCGGCCATCATCCGTTACCCATGATGAACATACTTACAATTGTCAGAAAGATCGGCCAAATACTTTCTGAGATATTCCATAAAGAAGAAAAACCGTTATGGGCCGTTATGGCCGTTTATAACGGTAAAATCGTCCGTGACCCATAATGAACATACCTATAAATTATCAGAAAGATCGGTCAAGTACTTTCTGAGATATAGATATTCCATAAAGAAGAAAAAAAACGATATGGGCCACTACAGCCGTTAGTAACGGCTATAATAGTAAAACAAAACATGGGGCATCATCCGTGACCCATAATGAACATACCAACAAATTTTCAGGAAAAAAAAAACGGCCCGGCCCAGAAGTTTTGTCTGGAGCGAGCGGAACACATTTTGACCACGGACGGACAGACAGACAGACATTCAGCATTTCTTCGTTCCCATTGTAAAGTACTCCCTGTTCTACAAGTACTGGGAGTACAAAATATCGGAACCTGGGAACAAATCAGATCACTGCAGATATTTAGTCTAATGTTCTTCCAGCCGAACTAATTATACTGAGAGCTGATGCAGTGTTTCTAAGTCTATATGAACGCCAACGGCGAGGCTTATTTTACCTGCTCCGAATCCCGGCATTGCCTCGCTTCGCCGCTTGCGTACACAACGCTAGTCTGTCACAACAGTGATTCTCTTGTCGATCAGCCCAGTGTGGTAATGATCCGTCATGCTGAATCTGAAGAGGATCAGTGAACACTGTGAATTTGCTGAAGGAGTAGGTCAACAGGCACACAGTCAGACAGAACGCGTTGTATTTATCGATAGCGATCCCCTCCCCCCCCCCCCCCCCCCCCCCCCTCTCCTTCCGCTCAGTACCCTCTTAAATTTAAATCACCTTACGTCCTCCCCCTCCTACCCCATTCCCCCCTCGCACGTGCCCATCCCCTGTCTT
>JADBJO010017274.1:0-2500 GCA_016801955.1 Conus betulinus | reverse complement strand
TATCAGAAACTCTAGATAAACACGTAACAAACAAACAAATCAACAAACAAGCAAATAATGTAATCTCGATGATATTTAGCCATGGGTATTGCGCAGCAAACCGAAGATATATGCCCGCAAAGAGAATGAAATCAAACCGTACACAGGTGAACTTAACGTGTGTGTGCGTGTGTGGAAAGGAGGGGAAAGCTAATTCTGACCCCAGCTAATTTCTGACCTCAAGGAGGTCGCCCTACCCAGGCACCGATGAAGGGAAAAAAAGAAAAGAAGTACAGCGAGAAACAACATCAGACAGACGTAAGTGATCTAGGAACAACTGTAAAACTCCTCCTGATCAAGAGAAATTTTCTTTTACTTGTAGACAATGTAACGATTACATTGCTTTGGTGCCTTGCTTCCTTACTTGTTTAGGAAAAAGTTCTGGAAACTGTTGAAGCAACACATTTCCTCCGCTTCGTCACCTGCCCACTTGCTCCTGCCCCCTTTCTCTATTGTCATGTTCCCATTACGCTCGTTCTCTCTCTCTCTCTCTCTCTCTCTCTCTCTCTCTCTTAGTGGTGATCCAGCTCACTTTATACCCGACCATCTCCATCGCCTATCCCTTGCGACCACCCCCCTCCTCTCTCTCTCTCTCTCTCTCTCTCTCTCTCTCTCTGGAGTGCACTGCAAACATCCGGTGACCACTGACTGCTCTCTGTAAGACTGGCGGTGCCGAAGCTCTGGCCGGTTGGGCCGGGCTCTGAATGTGGACCAGGGGGTCAGAATGACCGGCGTGGGTGAAACGTCACGGAGGCGGCAGAGAAGATGGAACAGCAAACAAACAAACAAACGAGCCACCCGGTGACCCCATGGTCGCCGGTGTGTCGCGGCAAAGAGCAGGAGTTGCATACAACGCGAATCCTGAGGAGGACGTGGTGGCTGAATAGAGCCCATCCTCCAGGTGCCAGCAGCAGACATCCCCCATCAGGCTCTGGCCTGAAACCCACAGCGGTGAAGGAAAGTGGGGGCGTTTGAGAGGCAGCTGGAAAAGAGGCACCGGGGCAGAACTGAGGAAGAGAAGGGAACCAAGCAGACAGAGGCAGAATAATGGGCCAGAGTCTAGCCCACTAGACAGTGGTCGTCCATGACCTGCGCTCCCTTGCTGGTTGTGGGTCCTTTGGTAGGTCGACATGGTTTGGTTTGATCGCACGTTTGCGTGTATAAGCGATTTCTCCATCGCCTCTTCCTCCCTGTTTCCCTCCTCTTCTTCTCTCGTCTTCTCCTCGTCTTCTTCCTGCTCCTCCTCTTCTCTCTTCTTCACTTCCCCTTCCTCTTCCTCTTCCTCCTCCTCCTGTCCCTCCTCCTCTTCAACTGTTTTTTTTTCTCCTTTTTTCATACTTCTCTTCTTCTACGTTCATGGACTGCCGCTGAGATATCACACGTTGACCTTTACGTGCATGACCATTTAATTCAGGTCTTTTCGTCGATGGTACTGTGGCTTTTCGTTTGTTTCGATGGTTCGCTGGTTGTATAATTTGGGGAGTTGGGGGGGGGGGGGGGGGGGGGCACGCAGCTAATGTTTATGTTTTCGTTATGCGTTAGATGCTTGCAATGACTGCTGGTGTACGCATATGAAAATAGTCTCTTGCTCAGCTCAACTTTTGCTGCTGCTTGAACACACACACACACACACACACACACACACACACACACACACACACACACACACACCGCAAGCGCGCATACACACACACACACACACACACACACACACACACACACACACACCACACACCACACCACCACCACCACCACCACCACACAACAACAACAACAACAACAACAACAACGCATTTTGCTAAAGAACTACATACACTTGGCACGTTTGCTGGGATACGAAATAGCTGTTGTTGCCCTAACAGATCGTTTCAAGTGTTGTGGTAAAAGACTTGACACAATGTCCTGAGCACGAAAGAATCCAAACTGATCCACGCGCAAACCCTGTTCATCTGCTAGTTCCGTCAAGCTTTCACGGAAGACAACACGCACATAAAGAATTCATAGGTCGTCTATAACAACGTCGCTTTGAAAACACGCAAATATCACGTGGAATTCAATACCCCCCCCCCCCCCCCCCCCCCCCAGTTCCTAGGTGCAATCCACTCAAGCAATCAAAAACAGCAGAGCGACTGGGAAATGGGACATTGCATTACTACCCCTAGAGGAGATCTGAAACGGAGTTTAGGTTCATGACAATCGCCAGCTCCCACACGATGTGTTAAGACTGGACATAGGATCATGAGAATTACAAGCTCCTGGAGAAGAGGGGTGAGACAGTACGTACAGAACGAGGTTCTCAGAAGAAAGGTAAGACAGTACATACAGAACGAGGTTCTCTCAAGAAAAGTTAAGACACTACATACAGAACGAGGTTCTCAGAAGAAAGTTAAGACACTACATACAGAACGAGGTTCTCAGAAGAAAGTTAAGACACTACATACAGAACGAGGTTCTCAGAAGA
>JADBJO010017273.1:35000-38134 GCA_016801955.1 Conus betulinus | reverse complement strand
ACTAAGGTGGAAGCACCCACAGACTATGGCATTCACAAGAAATGCTTAGGGTACATATTGGGAGAGCCGGCGGAGGGGATGGGGAGGGGCGTGGGGAGGAGAATACAGAGGGTAGGTAGGGGGAGACAGTAGACCTTTTGTAGATGGTGCGGAGTAGGGATCCACTCTCTTGTTATGTCCCACAGGTGGATGAATGGGAAATGAAACTGTGTCTGTCCAAGCTTGTAGTGTGTGTGTGTGGTGGTTGTGTGTGTGGTGTGTGTGTGTGTTGTGTGTGTGTGGTGTGTGTGAGTGTTGTGTGTGGAGTGTTAGTGTGTGTGTGTGTGTGTGTGTGTGTGTGTGTGTGGTGTGTGGTTTGTGTGTGTATGTGTGTGTGTGTGTGTGTGGGGTGTGTGTTTGTGTGTGTGTGTGTGTGTGTTTGTTGTGTGTTTGTGTGTGTGTGGTGTGTGTGTGTGTGTGTGTGGTGTGTGTGTGTGTGCCTTCGTACGTGCGAGCGTGCGCGCGCGCGTGCGTCAGCGTGCGTGTGTGTGTGTGTGTGTGTGTGTGTGTGTGTGTGTTGTGTGTGTGTTGTGTGTGTGTGTAAGAGAGAGAGAGACAGGAGAGAGAGAGTGTGTGTGTGTAATGTATTGTGCACGCATGGTGTGCGTGTGTGTGTGTGTATGTTGTGTGTGTGTGTGGTTGTGTGTGTGTGTGTGTGTCTGGGTGTGTGTGTGTGTTGTGTGTGTGTTTGTGTGTGTGTGTGTGTGTGTGTGGTTTGTGAGGTATGTTGGTGTGTGTGCGTGCGCCCAGCGCTTGCGTGCTTGTTTGTGGTGTGTATGTGTGTGTGTGGTGTGTGTGTGTGTGTGTTGTGTGTGTGTGTGCAGTCGTACGTACGTGTGTGTGTGAGTGGTGCAGAATCATCAGGCCGTCCATTGTACTCCCTACAACCAGACCTTATGAAGAACTTACCAGATGGTCCGGAATCGTGATTAACACAAGATTTCATTCGGACCGAAAAATGGTGGTGCCCATTTTTTTTCTTTTTTCTTTTTTTTTTTTTTTCAACTCAACGCGCTGTGGAGGATTGATTTGGGCAACAGGTCCTGTCACTTTGACTAAACTGCCACCACAGCCACGTCTCAGTCAGAGACCACTAAATCTGCATGCACAGCATTGGCCTTTTACTCATTGGAAGAGAACATCCCGTGTGAGACCTAGCATCCACGACGTGCTCATCTGGATCTTCTTCTTCTGCGTACGCAGGCTGACACTCCTGCGGACACTCCCTGTATAGACAGGCAAGGATCAATCCCATCTACCCACAAAGGGAGTGGATTTTTGTGTGTATGACCGTTTTGTACCCCCCCATTAAGGCAGCCATACTCCAACTCCTGCCTCAGAGAGTGCAAACCCTTGTTGTGGTTGAGGGGCTTGCGTGTCTTTATGACCCGAGAGCTATGCTGGCGGGAGATCCGTCATCCTGTAGGGCCACCCAAGCCAGACAGGTCGAAGGGTAGAGACCAGACGAATAGCACTCACTGGCCCTCCCGGCTGGGGGGGTTGAATTGGGCTAACAACCCGATCCTGTACAAAACTAGCCTGTTACAGAAACCGCAACGGCAATATCTGAAAACCACAAGATTGAGGAAGAGCCCTCTCTGGTACAGCCCATGACGCAGCTGGATGAAAGCCTTCGGGAACCAGTGCGCCGACTACTCTTCTGACGACCAACACCAACCAGGATAGGGACCTGGGACAATCCGGAAAACGGACAGTGGGTTGCCCAAAACAGACTAGCGCAGGAGTGTTTGACGCTGAGGTGAAGGCCGCCGGAATGACGTGGGCCGAGCCAAGGAGGACCTGCCAGAATCGCGTGCGTTTGGAGAAGTGTCGTCGCGGTCCTATGTTCCTCAAGGAATCAAGAGGCATAAGTCAAGTAGGTCACTCCAGCTCACCTGATGCTCCGACGCAGACCGTCTCGTTTCCCTTGTCCCAGTCCAGTCATGACCAACTTCACTCGCAGGGGCGTTTTTCGGCGGCACGAACGCAGAGCAGTTGGCGGATCGAGTGACTACCTGGCGTAGACGACGAGAGCTTCGTCCAGACTCTTCGAGGTGATTCGGGCGGTTTTCCTTAGCATTTTCCTTTTTACACTTCAGTTGGCTTTTTGGTGCACAGAGCTGCAGCTACGTTTACGTCAAGCCTCAGTCATCTCCTGGGCTATGGTGTTTTTTTTTTTTTTTTTTGTGTGTTTTAATCAGGCAGTCCCGATCTGAAGGTTTGAAAGCACCTGTACATTTCTGTATCACAGTGCTGAGTGAAACGGTCACGATTTGAGAGTGAAAATGAAGTATTGATTCCAAGTTACTTTGATTTACGTGTCATGATGTTCACCTTGGTGAAAATATCACATGTGATGTGAATTTCTAATAATTTTCAGAATGATAGCATGAAAACCTCCTGCCCTCTCGTGCCCCCCTCCCCCCCCCCCCCCCCCCCCCCCCCCCCCCCCCCCCCCCCCTTTCTACAGAAAGGAAGCGCCTTTGGTTCTGTAGGTCTTAAATTTCACAGGTCAAAAGTGACCACAAATCCTGACGGAGCAATTCTTTAAATACACCAACACACCGAAGAGAGAAAGAATGGCGACGGGTCTTTCTCCCACTCAGAGGACATTGCTATTTTTTGTGTGCATAGTGACAAAAATCATTGCTGAATATAGCCGAAAAAGATAAAAAGATTTCTTTTTAGATCCATCGCCCCTTACGAGGCCGGTATTCAAATGGTTTAGGACTGATGGTCATGACTTCGACCTATGGTGGGGTAGGATTTTCGTTTTTATTTGTTTGATTGTTGGTGGGTTGGTTTGTTTGGTTGGTCGGTTGGTTAGTTGGTTGGTTGGTTGGTTGTGTTTGTTTATTTTGCGTGAAGCCCTCGCTGTCGACCTAGCAGTCAACGTGTCCCTGATTGAGTTCAGAGAAGATTGAATGCAGCGGAAGGAGCGAGGGATGGGCACCGCTTTCCATCATGCCGTGCCCCAGACACGGTGAATGTTTGTCAGCTCACTACTCATACAAGCCGATAGAAATCAGGAATGTCCCACTTTTAAAACCTTTTAACCTTTTAAAACAACCTTCACGTTGTCCTTATTGAAGAGG
>JADBJO010017273.1:0-22500 GCA_016801955.1 Conus betulinus | reverse complement strand
ATGTTATACATCACTGCTTTTTCCTCAAAACGCATTAGACATGAACATCAAATTACCTTCCAAGCCATTCTGTGGTTTGATATGTCTGCTTCATGCCCATACGTAAAGGGAGAGGGGGAGGGTGGGGGGGGGGGGGGGGGTGAGGGGGGGGACGTTGTATACAATTCAAAATTCCAAGTCCAACAAAAGAGACCAAAGCAGCCCAGTGACAAAAAAAAAGCTGGTTTACAACCGTGAACAAGGCGGAAAATCAACTAGCGATGAAACAGACTCAATCAACCCTTTCACTCAAAGAGCGACCAGAAGAACCGGAAATCCAGATTCAATTGATGCATTTCGTAGACAAAAACTGGAAAATTCATTGTTGCAAATGTCCCAGCAAATGAGCGATCAAATTCGTTGGGTGGCAAGACACCAAAACAAGTGGATTACAACTAGGCTGATCATATGCCACAAGAAACAGGGGAAAAATATACCATTCAAAATAAACAAAGAAACAAACCAAACAAGACCACGGCCACTTTGCAGAATTGAATCTCAAGATATCCAGCGCTTGTGCATCAAAGTTAACACAGAGAAAGGAAAGCTAAAAGAGAGAGAGAGAGAGAGAGAGAGAGAGAGAGAGAGAGAGAGAGAGAGAGAGAGAGAGAGAGAGAGCTGGAGTGGGTCAACAACCAGCTATAGATTGTCTTGACTTCCTGACGGACATTGCCGAGATTTATGGGAGTTGTGGTGGGCCTTGTCAATCCTAAAGTAATGCAAATGGCTGGGGATGCATCCGCTAAGATCAAAGACTATGACACTCAGGATTGCTTCCTCGTGTGTGTGTGTGTGTGTGTGTGTGTGTGTGTGTGTGTGGGTGTGTGTGTGTGTGTGTGTGTGTGTGGGGGGGGGGGGGGCATGCATGCGTGTGTGTGTGTGTGTGTGTGTGTGTGTGTGTGTCTGTCTGTGTCTGTGTGGGTGGGGGGTGGGTGGGTGGTGTGTATGTGTGTGTGTTTGCATGTGCATGTGCTTGTGTGTGCTTGTGTGTGTGTGTGTGTGTGTGTGTGTGTGTGTGTGTGTGTGTGTGTGTGTTTGCGTGTGCATGCGCATGCGTGTGTTGTTGAGTGTGTATTTGTGTGTGTATGTGTGGGTGGATGGGTGGGTGGGTGGCGGGGTGGGGGTGGGGGTATGTGTGTGTGTTGGCATGTGTATGCGCTTGTGTGTGTGCGTGTGTTTGGGTTTGCGTGTATGTGCGTGTGTGTGTGTGTGTGTGTGTGTGTGTGTGTGTGTGTGCGCGTGCGCGTACGTGCATGCATGCGTGTGTGTGTGTGTGCATGCGCGCGCACGCTCGTGTGTGTGTGTGTGTGTGTGTGTGTGTGTGTGTGTGTTTGCATGTGCATGCGCGTGCTTGTGTTGTTGTTGTTGTGTGTGTGTGTGTGTGTGTGCGTGTTCTATTACAGACTTCCTCAGGGGACTTTAATGTCAAGAGTGCAAGCGTCTGTGTGTCTGTGCGTGTATGTGTGTGCGTGCGTGCGTGCGTGCGTGCGTGCGTGCGTGTGAGTGCATAATTTGATGGGTTTTTTTTCCTTGGGTGTGAAGTGATCAAAGCAAGATAACTCAAACACAGGGCAGACAGATGCACACAACTGAACAAATCTACCATGTATGAAGTTCACTGCCGACTGACACTGACACTGTCAGAGCCACAGCCTGCTGCTGTATGCTGGCACCAGATGCTAGCGGGCTGGCAGGGATCAGGGGCATGGGATGACATGACGCAGTCAGGGCCTAACAAGGCTGGGCCTCTGGCAGACACCACTGTGAGCGCTTCCAAGAGCAAAGGCACGCACAGCGCCACACAGATTAAAACCATTATCAGATTACACCATAAAAGTGGCAAAAACTGTGCAATAAAAATTACGAATTAATAACAAAAACAAACAAAAAAAAATCGACACGGTGCCGCCCTCCGGAGGGAGAGCTCACTAATGTCAGCTCCGCGACTAAGCAATTATTGTCGTCAGTAGGGGGCTTAGTAGGTGGTGTCCTGCGTTATGTTTGTTAGATCAGAACAGGCGCCACTGGACACCACCGAAGTGACTCGGCAGCAGTGCAGTGTCTCCTCCGGTGGGTTGCCTCTTGACGACTCGACATTGACTGCTCCCTGTGGACTGCCGGTGCCAGGGCTGTGGCGGGGCCGACTGGGGCTGGGGCTGTGGACAGGGTGTCGGAATGAGCGGCGTGGGTGGCGTTGGCTCTGAGGTGGCGCAGAGGTTGGACAGAAAAAAAAAAAAAAAAAAAAAAAAAAAAAAAAAAAAAAAATCAAATGTGTATAGAACTGCAGAAAGCGTTGTAATGAAATAGGAGAAGTGTTCAATGTTTTCTAAAAAATTTGAAACAACCATGCATTAGGTGCCTGTCTGTCATAGGGCTGGCCTTTCCTTAAACTGACATGCCTGTCCAGCAAATGTCACCACTGCATGACCGTAAGTTCGACAAAACACCTGTTCTCTCTGCATCAGTCAAAATGTGCAGTTCTTCTTCTTTCAGCTGATGGATTAGATATACATGTAACACATGTTTGTGGAGAGAGAGAGAAAAACAGACAAACAAACAGAGAGAAAGAGACAGACAGACAGAAAGTAAAACAGTCAGACAAGGACAGCAAGTTATTGTTTTACAAATCGTGTAATAAATCAACACAGAAACACAAAACCAGTCTCCTGAATCAAAAATAAAACAAAAGAAACCTATCACTGTCAACAACAGAATAACTAAAAGCATCTGCTTCTGCAGGAACAACCGAACAGCAAAAAAAAAAAGTATGTCATACTTGGACTAAGTATCTAAAATACTGTGCCATTCCAACATTTGGCAGACTAGATCTTGACACAAACAGCTTAAAGTTCAATAAAGGTGCAAAACTAGCAGTAAAAGAACACAACACTGTCAGTTAAAACAAAGCATGTATGAATCAACTTTATCTATCAACTCCATGGACAAATAGAATAGAGAAGTGTGCACTTACACACACACACACACACACACACACACACACACACATATATATACAAGCAATGGCATTAATTTTCGATTCAATTGGTAAATATTTTTTTTATCAGCAAATCAGGTCATACTCAGACAGAAATTCCTCCAGTCTTTCACGCATGACTTTCTCATGACTTGAACAAAATTGTAATTTGGTGTTTTCTGATATAGAAAACATGTACTTTTTAATGTTTGTTCTCAAATACCCCAAAATGCAACTGGACTTTGTCAATCACCTGACATAATCATTTCACTAAACAATGGCATCTTCTATGGTTTTCTCTCACCATGATTGAGAGTTGAGTACATGTGTATGTGTGTGTGTGTGAGTGTGTATCTCCGTTTGCTTGCGCTCGCACACCTGCAGATAACTGTGTGAGAGCCTGAAAAGTATGATTTATGATTAGTCCTTGTTCTCTGCGTATGTGCATGTGTATGAGTATGTGAGACTGTGTGTGTGTGTGTGTGTGTGTATGAGAGTGTGTGTGTGTGTGTGTGTGTGTGTGTGTGTGTGTGTGTGTGTGTGTGTGTGCGTGCGTGTGCATGTGTGTATGTGTGTGTGTCAAAGCGTAAGCTTCTGAATTTGTGCATGTTGCAGCATGTGTAGGTGCATATGGCGACTAGCCCATCCTGTCATAGGACCGACATAACAGGACCCCCCCCCCCCCCTACCCCCCCCAAACAAAGGAGTTAACTCACTCGCATAAAATGGATGAAATCCAATGCTGACAATGAGATACAGAACATTTTATGCCTATTCTGCTTACATGATCTGCAAGATCCCCCACTGTGAGGAAGGATTCGTTTTCTGCTCCTGATTCATCTCCCCTACCCCCTGATAACATTTTGACGATGCCAGGTCGCTCATCCCTGCTGCCCTACACACAGCCACACCCAGAAATATCCTGTCACAGCTCCAGTGCAGAAGTCCACTGGGAGCATGTAACCCATAACAAATCAACGATTCAAAAGGTTTGAAACAGAGTGGTGAATATATGTGGAAAGATTATTGGCCAAAAAAAAAAAAGGAAGTTAGATCCATTGTATGAATGTCGTGTCGCACAAAAGGCTCTGAACACTGCTGCCGAAACGACAATGTTCTACCATCTGGACGGAGATTCCAAATTCCAAAATTCAAAGCAAATAGAACTGAAAACAGTTTTGTTGCCAACTCCATCAAACTCCTGAATCAAAACTGAACTTTCAAATAAGATCCGGTTCAGAAAGCTTGTTTGTATATAATTGTGTGTGTGTGTGTGTGTGTGTGTGTGTGTGTGTGTGTGTGTGTGTATGAGTGAGTGTATTATTCTGCACATGTAAGTGGGTGGATGGGCGGGTGTGATTTGTGATTTTGTTAAATAAAGATCCATAGTCATGTTTTTATGGCCACTCTTAATTCCTCTTTGGAGATAATAAAGTGTTCTTGACTTGACTTGACTTGACTTGACTTGTTGACTTGACTTGACTTGTTGACTTGACTTGACTTGGCCTGACTTGACTTGTTGACTTGACTTGTTGACTTGGCCTGACTTGACCTGACCTGACTTGACTTGACTTGACCATGATGAGGCAACCCATCAGAGGATACTGCACCACCACTCGGTCACTGTGGTGGTCAGTCATGCCTGTTCTGTTCAGAAGTGAACAAGACACCACTGATTAAGCCTCTCACTTACATGAAACACCGTTCAGCTGCAGAGCAAGCCATGGCAAGCTGACCATCTCTGTACGACGACACCATCATGCCCATCTAATGACAAGTTACAAAACGGAGTGACTGAGGGCGGAAAATGAAGCAAAAATTTAGAAAGAGAGGGGGCTAGTTACCGCCATGGACATTCACAAAGAAAGTACAGGACAAGACGCTAGTGCACTTTGTCAATTACCTTGGCGGTAACTAATCCCCTCTCTTTCTCAATTTTGCATCTAATGACCGTTCCCATGGAGTTGCCAATACTGGCCATTTGATGCAAACTCTGCAACAGTCATGGGCACAAAGAGGCTGTCAATTCTGATGTTGCCGCAAGAGCAGGACAGGAAGGCCACAGAATTCGATTTTTATTTTTCATTATGATCAATATGGATGAACATGATGAAGGTGGCGCCAAGTCACTAGAAATAAAAACATTCATTAATTCCGGCCATTAGATAGCTTGACGTTACAATCACAAACACATTTCTATATAAATTGGGCTGAAAAAAAAAAAACCATCATATAAGACAAGTAAAACATGGCACTTCTATGTTAATAAAAATCAGGGGGGGGGGGGGGTAACAAGTATAGCCACATTGAGCATGACATGTTTGGTGAAAAAGCTGAAGATAAGCAACACAGTTCAACACTTCATTTAAATGCCAACTGGTCAACAACTTAAAAAGATTTAAATCGTAGAGATCATGAAAACAAAGTGATAGCATAGCACGATCACTGATGCACAGGTGTCCGCACCCTGAAGCCCTTTGCAGTTTCACAGGTGCAATGGATTTTTCTCTGCCATTTTCTTTTTTGTTTACGCTGTCACATGCCTGTCTGGCATTGTTTGTGTCTGAACACACGCAGACACACACACAGACAGACAGACAGACAGACACACACACACACACACACACACACACACACACACACACACACACACACACTCACACACACACACACACACACACACACACACACACACACACACACACTACCAATCTCATGGGAACAATTTCAAACACATTACAATTGTACTTTATTGTCTGTGGGCAGCATCTCCAACACTTTCTGCAGTTACAATACACATTCAACCCACGGCCAAATGTAAACTCAAAGCATAATTGTCTGTAGGCAGCACATCCAACACTTTCTGGTGTTACAACATACACTCCACCGACAGCCAATGTAAACTCAAGGCGTAGACAACAGGTATCCATCGGCAGATTTTGGAGGTAGAAAGGTGGGCTATTTTCTGCCGATAGTATGGAAGGGTGGGCACATGAGGTTGCTGAACACATGGACACCGAGTGTGTGTGTGTGTGTGTGTGTGTGTGTGTGTGTGTGTGTGTGTGTGTGTGTGTGTGTGTGCATGTACATGAGTAGGCGTGTTCGAACACAGGCGATGGCCTCCAGTCCTGGTAGGTCCCTAAAAGCCAACAGCCTGTATGTTCCAGGTTTTTGCAAACACATTAAAAAAAAATCTGAATGCACTCATAAAAGTAGTTAATACTGTGTTAAACAAAAATCACCAACACTCCAAAAATCCACAACTGACATCAGACTGAAGAGTCTGATTTTTTTTTTTTTAATTAAAAAATAAAAACCCTAAAACAAGACCAGCGCTAAAACCAAAGATGTAGAGATCAATGAAAAAGATAAGAAGGAACTGAAGACCCACGACTGGAGGTACAGCTCAAGTACACTAACAGGGCAATGCCTCTTACGTGGAGGTTTTAACCGTGATCATATTTTTGCGATATGAAAACATGTTACACAAATCTCTCACACACTCAAACACGCATGCACGCGCACACACACACACACACACACACACACTCATACACACACACACACACACACACACACACACACACACACACACACACACACACTTCCACTTGCCAATCTTTCCGTTTGTGATAGTTCACTGGGAGACACTGAAAGTACAACATGAAAATGAAATGCCGAACACTTAACAAGCTTGAAGACAAAGAAAAAGAATCAATGAAAGAACGTCACAAAACTCCGCTGCAGTCCTTCTGACCGCACATGTTGTGATGGTGGGGCCTATTTACAATGATGAAGACCGATGACCAGCTGAAGCATCCTCACAGAGATGTCCTCTTTACTTGTAAATGAAGTTGAACCTGAAACAAAACACACATTTTACAACACGGCTGTGTGCAGGGAAAAGAGACCGAAAGAAAGCGCGGGAGAGACTGTGATGGCAGGGTGGGAGTTGGGAGGATAAGGTAATGTTGCTTACAGCCCAGCCGACCACAAAGGGCCACATCAGGGCTGTCACCACGTTAAAATCAACTCACAGGTCATTCTTTCACACCATTCTTTAGAATACATCGTTAAAACCCATCCGAAAGTTGGTTGAAATCTTTGCACTGTAAAATCTCGGATCCGATGAAAAATGTTCATCTCTTTCAAGAACTCAAAGATCGGGTCGGGCAGAACGTCTCTGAACAAGGTTTTCGTGGAATCTGCTGTAAAATGTTTTGTGTCTCACATCATGCAAGTCCCAACACTCTAAAAGAACATGTTTCATGGCGAATGGCACATGACATGGAATGCACCGCGAAGCTTCTTCACTCTTTAAATAAAAGGTAGGAACGGGTAAAATATGAAAGGCTGGTGTGCAGCCAGCACAGAACGATTTCTTCTTTACGACCACCAGGGTGGGAGTGGGACCGGATGAGAGGGAGATGAGGGAGGAAGGGGGTGGCGAAGGCTGATGGCAAACAAAGATATGGACCTGGCGACAGATGGAGAGAGCTACAAAAACAAAAAAAAAAAGGAGTCTGAGAAAGAACAAAACAGAGTGAAAGAGCCATTGGAAGAGTGAGACAGGCAGTCCGTAAAAGAGAGAAAAGAAACTAGCAAGCAAAAAAGACCCCGAGTTCATGACAACATGGAAGGCACAGGAAGAGATGAAAAGCAGAGCGAGCAAAACCTCAAAAGCGCCAAGTACAGCATTCTTAACACTTCACCTGTAGCATTCCAAATTTAAGCCTAGTATTCATCTGCAATATCGTTAAGTCAGATTCAGCATCACCTTCAGCTGCGCTTCGCTTTGAACACGACATGATTGAAGACTAAGAAGATGGAAATCTCTGTAGTGGTTGCTTAGTTTTGGCTTGAGCTACAAAAAAAAAAAAAAAAAAAAAAAAAATCAAAATGGCCGACGACAAAACCAGCTGACAAGGTGGCAAAATCATGATCATCCTAAAATTTTCCCCAACACATTTTCTTCATCTCCCTATAGAACTTGCCCATTTTCTTCAAGACATAAAAACACACATCTAGATTTTAGAAATCTACATCATTTTTCAGTTCTGTTGAAGCCATTAAGTCCATGAGGTTTTTGTTTTGTTTTGTTTTGTTAAATACTTGTTCAGGGCACAGCACTCTGTCACAAAGTGAAGCAGCACAGCTTTGTCAATAATATGATATGCCACAGCTCTGGTCAAGAAAGAAAAAAAACGAGGGGCACCTGCTGGGGAATATCCATACTCAATGCAAAAAAAGATGACTTGTTTTTCACTTGGAATCATCAGCTACATTCCCACAGCAACTATGCCTCTGTGGAAAAAAAACCCAAAAAACCGACTGTCTTCATGTGTCTTCTTCTCCATACTAAGATTCTTGACAGATATTTCTAACATATTCACTTAAAAAAAAAAAAAAAAAAAAAAAAAAAAAAAAAACCTTTTTTTTTGACATTTAACTGAACAAGAACAGTACAAAAAATCTCAAAGAGTTTGGTGCCTCTTCTATCACTAAAAGGTGGAAGCGTTTCTGTAATCACAAATCACACACACACACACACACACACACACACACACACACACACACACACAAACACATAGTACACACACAAAAGCACTTAAACAGACACAAACATACATTACAGTCTCACACACACACACACACACACACACACACACACACAAACCACACCGTCATCAAACATCACACACAAAACACAGACCTCACATGCTCCCTTCCCTTCCCCACCCACCCCCCAACCCAAATCAATCCATGGCACAGCACCGTCTCCCCCCCACCCACCTCCCCAAGGCCTGGGGCAGACTGGAGATGATGGGGCCGTAGCCGGCGAGTTGTCGTACAGCTCAAACAGCGGGGCTGCCACCATTTGTAGTTCCTGGGCACGGCAAACAGCGCTGCACACCAACAGGACAGGCGACCCGTAGCAGATCAATCTCACCTTTATTGAAGGGGGGGGGGGGGGGGGGGGGGGGGGGGTCCACGGGGTGGTGTGGGCGGGGGAGTGGGTGTGGACAACAGACTGTTAGGGTAAGGAAGAGGAGGAGGAGGGGGGTAGGACAGATGAGAAGGGGAGGGGGTACGTAGATGCAGGATGGGGAAGTGGATAAGGTGGGGGCAGATAGCTTTCAATTCTATGTGTTGTGTTACCCTTGATTGGAGCTGCACTCCCAAACTAGATTCACATAAAAAAATTCAAATTACAATAAAACAAAACTGAAAGGAACCACAGTCATACCCTAATACAAACACCCTAATATCTTTGACACATTTCATTTATGAATGTATTTATAGCTGAGTTTGTGCATGAGTGAATGTGCACCAGAGAGAGAGAGAGAGAGAGACTGTGAGTGAGTGACTGAATGAAAGAGTGTTCAGTATCTGCAATCAGCTGCCAGGCAATTAGAGATAACCACCTAAATTCTAAAGCACTTTCACATTATGCGCTACACACACACACACACACACACACACACACACACACACCAACCCTGCAGACATACACATACACACACACACACACACATAGGTTTTTGAATTTGATACTCAATACACACTTTCAACAGTCAACTCAACACATCTTTCATCATGGGAATTGCCCCGTGTAAATTCTTCCAGCCAACTATTGTTGACAGTTTCCTTTGGTGGCTTATTAGCTTTCAGGTTCCTCACTTTGTGGTTCAACTCAAACTGGCTCACTTAGCAGTCAAGATGTTCAGTGAGACAAGACGATGAGGTATGTTAGATTTCACAGACTCTCAAGGTGATGCTTCTTTGACAATATTATCTCTAATTAAGTCTCTGTCCATGGCAACCGCATTTACAGCAACATTCTGAGGTTTCTAATTGGCTTTCGCTGCAACTGCGCAACCACGGAAACAGTTCCCTCCCCCCTCCGTTTCCCGTTAGAGGGAGAGAACTCTGGCCTAGAAATGTATCCTGTTATCTGCTAGCATGGTGATTGCCCTTGCAGGCGCGCGCACGGTGTCTGTGCATGTCATTTGTGTGTCAAATGTGTTTATACAGGATTCATGACCCACTGGTCATTAAAAAAAAAATTCTGTACAACTCACAACAAAAACCTTCAAGCATCATTTTGCAATAACCATCTGAAATCTCCAGACTGGTTATGTGAAACACTAAGCATGTATGCACACACACGCATGCACATGCCTGCGAGTGTGCATGTGTGTGTGTGTGTGTGTGTGTGTGTGTGTTTATGCGTATGGGGTGTGTGTGTACACACATAAGAGACTGTGACAGAAAGCTTTTAGCTTTGTGAGAGTGAACAGCCTCGTTCTCATTTAACGCCTTTCTTGTGCTGAAGTCTGAAGCGATCAAAGCTAAGTGAATTTTCATTGTCCCATTTGTTTCTATCTTGCCTGAAGAATACCTAAGAGGCTGAAACGCGCAGTGTTTTGTCTTGTGACTCGTTTGTCCACATTTCTCTGGGCGGTTCGCTAACATTTATTTAATATTTGTGAGAGTGTTAGGAACCATGGGCTGCTCTTTCTTTTTCTTTTTTTTTTTTTTGCATCAAGAAAGTGCACCATGCTGAGTACATCAAGATCAGATGATGATTCGATGAGCTGCTGCATGGAAGAGATACAGGGCAATATTCACATCACTGGGTTTGCTTCTTGACTTTGACGTATTTGATCGATCATGTGTTACTGAATGGTCCAGCAACAATAAATGCAGCTATTGTGAACGACGCTCTTTTTTGCTCATCCCTCATGCAGAATGTAATTTGTTTTTGTGAAAAGTGGTCAAATCTTATTTCTTCGCATGCTGGACTGCAGTTTGTTTTCACACGCTGGATTGCAGTTTGTCCACTTGAATGTAGATCAGATGACCCTGCAGCAAGCAAAGAACAGAACTGGAAAAAAAAAAAAAAAAAAAGGGTCACACTCTGCTCCACGAAAACGGAGCCGCTTATTGTTCAGCAATCACAGTACTTCCCAATCATGGATTCTATAAAAAAAAAAAAATAAAAAAAAAAAAAAAAAAAAAAAATGGGCAGTTGATTTTTCTTTCCCGCATGTTCTTCCTCTGTTCTGAACGGACAAAACAGAGCTGAAAAACTTGGAACTAAAACTGACGTTAACTATTCTTAATCTGCTGGCAGAGGGGCCTGACCCATGTACAGCTGCTGTGTGGCAGCAGAACTCACCTTTCTCTGGAAGCTGAACGAGGAACAGCCGCTTGTGTTCTTCTTTGGCTTGGTAATGTGGGCCGGGATGTAGGGATACTGCACAGGCAATGTGGTATCATATCATCATCAGTACAGGTCACATTGTCACATTGTTCACATTGTCCACAGCCTGGGGGAATGTCACAGATCTTTGGGGGCGGGGTGGGGGGAGAAGAGCTGGGGGGAGGCATTTTCCCTCCCTGCTTCATCCATTTTAGGATCATTAACTCGTTCATTATCATATACATCACAGGAAAATAGTGTTGATCAGTTGTACTTTAGGCATAAATCACAGTTCTAATTATTATCATTATGCAAACACACCAGCCGCCACGGCAAAGTGGTTAGCAGCATCGCAGACTCCCGGCTGAGAGGCTGTCGGTTTGATTCCCATCAGAGTCATGTGGGATTTTTCTGCCCCAACCAGCTCCTACCCAAAGTTAGATTTGCTACAGGCTGAGTTGGGAAGACTGCGACTACACAGCCAAGTTTTCATCCACTTCATGGATGCCTCTCTGAGAGTGTAGCCCAAATTTCCTGACCAACACTGCAGGTGTCTATTTCTCTCAGGCCTGGTTGATGCTGGGATACATTATGAAAGGAAGCATAGAGTACAGCCCTGTCATGCAGTCTCTGACCGGAATGGAAATCCGTAGGGTCATCTTCATCATCTTCATCAACCTCATTCTCACTGATTAGCATTAAAAAAAGTCTCAAATTCTGTGGCCCTTCACGCCCTGCTCTCATGGTGACCTCAGTTTCTATGTCCTCTCCACACACGTCTGTGGCCTTGGTTTGATTCCGTCGGGGTCATCAGTATCATGGGGGCTATCGTTGGACGGACGTGGTGGCACTCTCCTGAGGGAGGGCTCATTCACTAAGCAATTTTGTTGTCAGTAGGGGTGTCTTTGCGTATGTTAGATCAGAACAGGCACCACTGAACACCACAGAAGTGACTTGGCAGCAGTGCAGTGCCTCCTCTGGTGGGTTGCCTGTTGACGACTTGACATTGGCTGCTCCCTTGTGGATTGCCGGCACCAGAGCTGCGGCAGAGCCAACTGGGCTGTGGCTGTGGATGGGGAGTCAGAATGAGCAGCGTGGGTGCGCTGCCACTGAGGTGGCACAGAAGATGGGGCAGCAACAACAACAAAATTCAAATGCTTGATGATGGCAAACACAAAATGTTGTCCCTAGCACAGGCCTTTCATGCACCTAAGTACAGGACAAACGCTGAGTGAAAATTGACCAAGGTCATGTTCACATGCTTGGTGCCATCAACACTGACCAAGGTCATGTTCACATGCTTGGTGCCATGACCACTGACCAAGGTCATGTTCGCATGCTTGGTGCCATGACCACTGACCAAGGTCATGTTCACATGCTTGGTGCCATCAACACTGACCAAGGTCATGTTCACATGCTTGGTGCCATCAACACTGACCAAGGTCATGTTCACATGCTTGGTGCCATCAACACTGACCAAGGCCATGTTCGCATGCTTGGTGCCATCAACACTGACCAAGGCCATGTTCACATGCTTGGTGCCATGACCACTGACCAAGGTCATGTTCACATGCTTGGTGCCATCAACACTGACCAAGGTCATGTTCACATGCTTGGTGCCATCAACACTGACCAAGGTCATGTTCACATGCTCGGTGCCATCAACACTGACCAAGGCCATGTTAACATGCCTGGTGCGATCAACACGTCACAGAAATGATTTTGTTTGCTGCCGAGTCAAGGAAAACATGTATCTCTTTCATTTCAATTCAGTATCTTCAGATTCTTTTTCAATCATGTGTTGGGGCAGTGAGCTTTCTGACCTGTATTTTACAGAGCACTTCACATAAAACCATGATTGTGAAGTACACTTCATTTCAAGACGAAGAAGACACGTTTTCATCGACATATTTCCTGACAAATTTTAAAAATAAAACAAAACATACCCTGCTTGCAACCATTTATATTACAATCTTTCATGGCTTAAAAATTGTAGTCACCAAACACTCTAAAATTATGCACAAAGTTTCCATCAGCGCTTGATGATGTATATGCACAGTGAGCAGTGAATAGTTACCACTATCAATGGTATACGGTACCTAGCATATACACCAACTTGCAGCAGTTGTAAGGTTACAGCACAGCGTGGTGTGTGTGCAATGTGTGTGTGTGTGTGTGTGTGTGTGTGTGTGTGTGTGTGTGTGTGTGCGCGCGCGCACTTGTGTGTGCGTGCGTGCAAGCGTACATACGTGCGTATGTAACATGTGTCATACAGAAACTAAACTATTCTGCTGTCATAATGCTTTAAAACCCCGCATTTTTTTTTTTTGTTGCCTTCACATTCCTCCTTTTCACAAAACCTGTTACATGAGCGCAGAGAGTGAGAAGGGGGGACGGGGAGGGGAGGAGACAGAGGTGGGGTGAAGGGTGTGGAGAAAGCTGTTGTCTGTCATTATTAGTGTCAATACTGAGGCGGTTCAAAGTTGGGTCTCCACCAGTTGCCGATAGTGTCCTCCACCACCCAGTCCATGGGAGCTCCGTCCTGACGACCTAGAGTCTGCAACATTAATATCAATGCATCTGAATTTAAACAGTGTTTTGTGTGTTTCTCAAAGTACAGCACATGCACGCACGCATGCATGCACACACACACACACACACACACACACACACACACACACACACACACATACACACAAAACTATTTTCACAGCTGAATAATTCTGTCCTTTCCTGGTTTTACACACACACACACACACACACACACACACAAACACACACATGCACACAAAACTATTTTCAAAGCTGAATAATTTTCTCCTTTCCTGGTGTTTCTCAAAGTAGAGCACACGCATGCATGCGCGCGTGCGCACACACACACACACACACACACACACACACACACACACACACAGAGTCACACACATGTGTGTGGTGCAAGTGTGCACACATTCGTGTGCACACACAATCATTTTCCAAGCTGAATACATTTTCCCTTGCCTGACACAATCCATAAACACCACAGAATCACTGCCATAGCTTCAGACAGAAATGTACTGTCTTGATCAATGCTGGGAAAACAAAATCGAAATGATCCTGGGGGGAAAAAAGGACAAAGTAGAAGAAAGTTAGGAAAGAAAAAAAGATAAGTCTAACTGTGTGCGGTACCTGAGCATCTCATAAGAGAAAAAAAGTAGCTCAGAGCCCTACCTGAAAAACGCAATCGCAACGTCACACTCACAGCAGTCTGACTCACCTCTGTCAGCAACCTCTTGAGTCCAACTGTTTTTGATCTTCCCCAGCATTCAGCTCCCCTCCTGGACTGAAGACAAAGAACAACAATAAAAAGCATGATTTTACAGTTATTGCAAAACAAAAATATATTGCTGGACAATTAAATAGTTGGGGGGGGGGGGGGGGGGGGAATATGAAAAAACACAAAAAAACTAGCAAGCATTGGAAGCAGACAAGGTATTCAAGAAGCATGTATGGAAAAATCCAGAAAAAAAAGGAAAACACAAAAATGTACAGATCCAGACCAACAAATATGGCATCTTCATTGAAGAACATGGAGGAGGGTGTGGGTGCAGGAAATATGGGGCTGGAGGTTAGGACGAGGGCAGTATGGTACGGGGGCTGGCAGAAAGTTTTTTTTTCAAGGGAACTGTCTGAGAAATACCTTTTTTTGTTTCATTATCTAATCTAATAAAAGAATACAGCTGGCATCACTGAGAACGCACCCATTTCTATATAATTTGTCTAGGATGTTGTTAATGCTGCTAGTGTTTTACTAATTATGATATGGTCACTGAAGCTTCATCATGCATAAGGTATACATGTTGGCTTTTAATATCATAAAATCTTCTGGATTACTAGTTTAATCTCCATAGTGATGGCAGGCTCGTAGTTAGTGCAGAACAACAACACAAAGATAAAATTGACTGTCTTTATGTTTGACGCCAAGTTTTAAGAATTTAATTTGAGTCCTAAGTTTTCTTCTATCTAGAGCATCAGTTTGACCATCACTTGAACATTCTAGTCTTGACCCTGGTAAGAAGGGAAACCAGAGTCAAGAAACAGAACTCCAGCTAGATTTTCTCCACTGTTCACAGACGAGGTGTTCTCCCTTGGATCATTTGTCCCTAAGATATTCTTTTTTTAGCACCTAATCACCCTGTGGAGAAAAATGTAAAATTGCCTTTTTCTTTTTTTTTTTTAAAATGCATGCATTCATGAACTGGCAATAACCATTTTTCAGAGTCAAAAACATGTTTAAAATTACCCTGCATCCCCCCCCCCCCCCCTACCACCACCACCACCAAACCCCACCCTCTAAATAAAGAGAATTAGGCAAACTGAAGGTCCAAATCTGAAAACTATTGAACAAACATAAAAAGACATCTAAAAACTCCTCATTTAGTTATACATTTTTGTTAGACTTTTTTTTTTATAGTCATAAAAGACTTTATAACATGTTAGTATATACTGTATGTGTATCACAATCAGATAAATTGTAGGTCTTAAGTTATACGTTAAATAAAAAGTCAGATTAAAACCACTCCAGTGATAATGCTTTAGTGTACATGTGAAAACAACATATCCCTTGTCCTAGAACCAATAACTGAGTGTGTGTCATCATTACATAAGCAATATGGAAAACAGATTTTTAAAAAAAAAAGTCTTATTGTATCCATTTGATAGTACAGCTTCAAATTTAAAAAAAAAAAAGTGGGTGTCTTTATGCATTCACTTCAGTCAAGCTTCACTGCCTGATGATAAAGTATGAGAAAAGTTAAAACAGTGAAAGAAATAATACCCCCTCATGTATGCGTGCTCTCTCACACACACACACACACACACACACACACACACACACACACACACACACACACACACACACACACACACAAATGCCTACAGACACATACACCAGTTGAAGATTTTCTTTTATGAATTAAAAGAATGAAAGTAAATGCAACAAATACAAATTATCAAAAACAAAAATGAGCACTAAAATAAATACTGTGGATAAATTTTGAATTAGTATATAAAATGTATATATATATATATATATATATATATATATATATATATATATATAATGAATACTTATATAGCGCCTAATCTCGGCGGGAGACCAAGCTCTAAGCGCTTTACAATTCACACTCGTTTACACAACAGGCTGCCTACCTGGGGCAGTGCCGACTGATGAGAGCTGCCAGCTGGCGCTTCATTCAGTGTTTTCCCGTGTCATCCAGTCAATATCGTTCAATATCATTCACGCTCACTCGATTTCCTAACTTCCTTCATTCTTTCAATTTCTCACACAGGGTGCATGGTATGTGTAACATGTCATCCATACCAACGGCCAAACTGGCCTTCTCTTCCGAAAGTTGGTGATGGGATTTTACGTGTGTGTGCAAGATGTTATGCGTGCGTTCACACACAGAACCTCGGTTTATACTCTCATTCGAAGGACTGTATGGGGAATGGAGTCAGAACTAATGTTAACCCCGAGGGAAAAATCCCTCCGTACCGAAAAGGCCCGGCAAAGGAGATTCAAACCCGCAACCCTTGGATTACGAGTCCGGCGCCCTATCAACTGAGCTATTCCAGCCACACACACACACACACACACACACACACACACACACACACACACACATATATATATATATATATATATATATATATATATATATATATATATATATATATATATATATATATATATATATATATATATATATATATATATATATATATATATATATATGCATGATTGTCCTAACAATGACAACTGACAACTATGCCCAAATATTTACTGATTTTTTCAGTCAGTAGCATTTGTGTGCTTGTTAAAATCCAAATGATCATTCACCAGGTCATTGAATAGACTTGCAACACATACAGGAAAGTAGTAACGTACCCCAACATAAAGAGAAAGACAACCCCTAACTGTTAACATCGATGACTGCACTTGTGACTGATTTAACACCCAAAGTTCTGACGAGGCGGAGCAGACAGACAAAGATCACAGTTGACCTGTAACCCTGTCTGTTTTGCCCTCTGTCACAGGACACAATGTAAGCTTACTCACACTCACAGTCATATGAAATGAGTTAGCATTATACTTACTTAGCTTTGAAATTGAACACTCTCTTAACATCTGCACAGACCGACCAGCTAACAACACGGTTCAACAGTCTACAGTTAAGAAAATGACTGATGAGTTAGTGGGGTGGGGGGAGGTTCTTAAACAAACAAACAAAAAATCAAAATCAATACATTGATCAATATACACTGGAACTACTAGTGGTAGATTACAAGCTAACCCCGCTCTCATTCGAGTCTCAATGCACACTGCTTCGTATTATCCTGGTATCATTTAGATGAATTTTTCTTCCACTGTTCTACTAGAGTTAAAAAAAAAAAAAAAAAAAACACACCCGCTGTATCTAAACTGGCAGTCACCCATGGCCACTTACAGTTTAAAGAAAGTTGTTCCTAGCTGAAGGAGAAGAACATGAGGCAGACCGTGCTCGTGAACGATGAGTACGCCTTCCACCGACCGTCTCATGCCTAGCTTGTCAAACTCTTCCTCATTCGTTGGAAACGAGCTGTCACCGAGCTGTCTCTCTCATACAAAGGCTCCTTAGTACCAAAGGTGTAGTTGCTTAAAGGATACCTGCACAAAGACAGTAGCAAGAAAAAAACAGGTCATTATCATCCCAACAACATTTGATCATTTTCAAATATGGATGCTGTAAAACAGTACTGTTTACACATTCATTAAACCATCTGGCATTGGCCTCTAGTGTGAATAAAAATGGCTGTTATACTGTCAGTCAGAAACAAAGAAATGGTTGGTGGCACTTTCGTACAACTATACATTAAAATCCAATGCAAGGTGTTTTGTTTGTGCTCCATGAATCTGCTGGATATTGTGATATGATTTTTTGTTTTACAATTTTTTTTTTTTTTTTTTTTTTTTTTTTTTTTGCTTTTCTAAAATGTGTTCTTTAAAGTACTTCAATGTGTCTGTGCTACCCACGCTTTTTTCTCAAGGGAGCATCTAGCCTATACCCTGAAAGTTAGGTGCGGGCATGATAGATAAAACAGCGAGGCCAAAATAGCACATGACACTGCCAGTCTTTGGTTCACCTTTGCTGGTAATGGTATACTTGTCACAGTCAATCACATGGCACAATGAATGCAGTGTGTTTAGAACTATGACCATAGCATTGCAAAGGGACACTGCTCCATTCTTCCTCAAATCCAGAGCTCTTGTTGCTTGTTTCAATTCCACATCATTAGATCAGAAGCTGATCATTCATATCTCAAAACAAACTGTAGCTGCTTCTAAGACATGCATGATTTTTCGCTTCTGATCCTCCATAAGATTGAGTGAGATTGAGAAGGACCGATTTCTATGATTATGGTTACAGGCGCGCATGATGTAATAATACTTAGAATAACTTGCCAGTCAATGTTGCTGGAGCAGTAACTGTTAACACTTTCAAAAATTGTCTTGATAACACTGGAAACACCTTATGTTTCAAACAAATATTGACTTCCATTTTTTGAAACGCCGCATGTGCTCTATAAAAGTGCGAGAATAAGACCAAAATGTTTCTCGCTGAAACCATATAACTGTCCACATTTTAAAAGCAGGCTACTGGCCGAAAATGCCTAACATTCCACTGATATGACATGATATGAGCTTGATTATTTTTTTTTTATGTGAAGATATTGCAGGCATGACAACAATTTGAAGTTCTGTAACAAGTGTAAGTAACAGATATTGAGATAAGCAGGAAGATGCCTTTTGCCATCTGGCCAGAATATATGAGACTCAGAGAGAGAGAGAGAGAGAGAGAGAGAGAGTCTGAGAGAGAGAGAGAGAGAGAGAGAGAGAGAGAGAGAGAGAGGGAAGGGGGGGGACAGTGAGAGAGACAGAGAGCAAAGGATAAATCATTTTGGATCTGGATCTGGATCGCTACGTTTAAGGGCCTTGTGGCATAAATTCAACAGGAAACTGGAAAGAGAGCACAGTTACACTAGTCCTGCTGATGAACTGCTGTGCAGAAGCAGCCTACTGTCTTCGCATGCACGTACTCGCTTCCAGATGGTTCCAGTCAATAGCAGTTTTGGGGAAAAATAAATTTCTAAAATTGTCGCGATTACACTGAAAGGTTTTACTGGTAATAAAAGATTCTAAAATATTTGCACTGTAAAAGTCAGTAAACTTTTGACAGTGACTCTGCGCGCCTAAAGGAAGCGGGGTTATGAAGTCATAAGATGGCAGTGCTGGCACCAGCACCTCGACCACCTTGTAGAAAACACTAGACTGGCCTTTTCTTCGGTCCTGAAAAGATGGTAAGTTCAGGTTTTTTCATTCGTGTGAGGCATCCTGGATCTCTCAAAGTGTAATTTCCTGTACAGGGCAAGGAGAAAACACACATCTTCGCGCGCACACAGAGAGAGAGAGAGAGAGAGAGAGAGAGAGAGAGAGAGAGAGAGAGAGAGAGAACGAAATTTTATTTTATCTAATGCAGCTCGCAATTGCATTTACCCCTACGGTTATTGCTATTCGCACCCAGATTCTCACCAAAGAGAGAGAGAGAGAGAGAGAGAGATGAGAGAGAGAGAGAGAGAGAGAGAGAGAGAGAAACAAATTTAATAATCACTCCTTTACTCACAAGTTTACTGTTCTTTCCAAAGTGAGATTGAGGGGACTTGGAGATGATGCGCTGATCGAGCCTTTAAATGATGGCCCAGACGCATTTTTATCTCTGATCCAACCGTATGCCGGCCATGTGAAGTCGAATGATGCGGCTGGGATCTTCCGTGCGACGCCATTTTGTGTTTTGAACGTGAATGCTAAGCTGCTTATCTAATTTTCGACTCTTTTTAAACGGTAAATACAAGTAGATTTCTTTCTCTTTTATAGGAAAAAGCTGATGTAGGCATCCTGTACATTAAAAGGCATGGTGGACATAAATCACGAAGATTTTTGTTGTTGTTCGAAAGTGATAAAAAATGGCTCTACATCCGTGGATTTCCCACCGCAAAGTCCACAGGTGCACGTACATACACACACACACACACACACACACGCTCATGTGTGTGTGCTAGCGGGGGAGGGGGGGGGGGGGGGGGGGATATGACGGTGCAGAATCTGGTGCGATTAGCCGTAGGGTAAATGCAATTGCGAACTGCACTGGGGTAAATGAGAATATATCACTGCATCGATGCGATTTTAAATCAAGTAAGAAATTAATTTTCATAGGTGTCAACCTATACGGTTTTCCCGTATTGCTGTACGGGAAATCTACGATTTCGGGTCTGTACGGCCGTATGCAAGTTTCAATACAGGTAAAACTGATTTATACAGGCAAATATTAAATCACTGAGGCAAATTGCGAGGTGAACAAATTTTCATAGCAGACGACACGGACTCTTAGCATTGAAACGGAAACGAACTAAGTAGATGATCGGTCATGTTTTGAGATCAACCCTTCAGACACTTGTTTGCACGCAGTAAAATCTGCCACCAAACGAGAAACATCAGTAACTGTGATTTGCAAGTGACAGTGTTGAACAGAACAATGGCTGTGTTTTCTTGGGAAATTGGTACGATTAGGAATAGAAACTTTGGGGATCACAGTAAGTAGGCCTAATGATGTTTTCCTGACTTCAATGGACTAATGGTTTGTGACTTTCATGGACTCATGGTGTTGGTAAAGTGGAAGAGTGTGTAAACAATCGTTTTATAGACAGCTTTAATTCAACATCATTGTCAGTGTTTCACTATAGGGTGCGCGATTTGATCTACCAACTGCCTCAAGTGATGCATTCTGCTGGAATGGAAGAGGAGGTTCTGTTGGATGGGTAAGTGTTATTGCTATTCATAAACTGTCTTAAACTGCCGTTTGTTTCAAAGAAGTTGTGCTTGATACTGAATATTACAATGTATTCACAGCAATTTTTGTTTACGTTTTTGCGTTTTCCGTAATGCATAAGGTTTTTGGGCTCGGAATATGGGGAAAGGTACTTTTCAATATGGGAAGTTGTAAAATGAGGAAAACTGGGTTGACACCTATGAATTTTACCAGCACAAATAACACTTGTGATATGGACCGGGGTTATTTCCAGTTTCGCCACAGACCTTCCAGCGGAACCAGTCCAGGTGAAAACCTATTCATTCCGGGGTTTAACATTTAAAAAAAGAAAAAAAAAAGGGGGGAGGGGGGGGGAGTTTTAGAAATTAAAAACAAAAGAAGGTATTCCGACGTAAAGATGAGTTTTACATTAGATGAAAAACGCTCTCAAAGTGAAAGGTAATAAAATGACCTATGTCACCATGTCTCCCTTTGCATTCCCTTCTAGTCTTTGACCACCACTCTATTTCTCTGAAGCTAGCCTGTTGTCCGATAGATAGTGTACACCTTGTTCATTCCTGGATCCTGATGCTTTTTCCTTTGTCAACTAGAGGTAGACAGATAGACACACATTGTGCGTGTGTGTGTGTGTGTGTGTGTGTGTGTGTGTGTGTGTGTGTGCGCGCGCGCGCGCGCGCGCGGGCGTGCATGCATGCGTGAGTGCGTGCCTGTGTATGTGTGAGTGTGTGTGTGTGTGTGTGTGTGTGTGTGTGTGTGTGTGTGTGTATATGCATGCATGCGTGAGTGCGTGCCTTTTATGTGTGTGTGTGTGTGTGTGTGTGAGAGAGAGAGAGAGAGAGAGAGAGAGAGAGAGAGAGAGAGAGAGAGAGATTGCGTGGGGTTTGAATGACTCATGACTCGAAACGGTGAGCAGAGTGAAAAAGAAAGAGGGTCGGGGGAAAGAGGTCGGGGGGGGGGGGGGGGGGGTGGGGGGGGGTGGGGGGGGGGGGGGGGGGGGGGGGGGAGGGTAAAGCATGTTTGTACTTTTCTGCTAAAAGTCTGGATTTGAGTCCGGCGACCCATACTTGACAAGAATGCCCTGCAAAGGAAATTCGCTTTAGACAACAAACACAGTCTAAAATCAAATTCTCGACGTTTGTAAAAGTCCCTTACATGCAATGCCACGCAATACAAGGCAGTGAAAATCAAATCAATACGATACAATGCAAGACAATCAAATGCAACACAAAGAGTATCATGCAGTCACTGCAATATGATATAGCATGGTGTTGGTTTGTATTCTATCGTAGTGCACACGGCACACAGAGAGTAGACAGATGGATAGACTGAGAGTCAGAGAGATAGACGGTCAGCCAGACAGTCAGTCAGACAGAGAG
>JADBJO010017272.1:15000-38135 GCA_016801955.1 Conus betulinus | reverse complement strand
AAGAACAGGGAAGGGGACAGGAATGGGTGATGGGAAGAGGCAAGAAGGGGAAAAGGGGACAGGGAATGGGGGAAGAGGGAAGAGGGCAAGAAGAACAGGGAAGGGGACAGGGAAGGGGGTGATGGGAAGAGGCAAGAACAGGGAAGGGGGGGAGGGAAATGGGATGAAGAGGGAAGAAGGAAAAGAAAAGGGAACAGGGAAGAAGGGGGGAATGGGTGAGGGAAGAGGGTGATGGGAAGGGGAGGGAATGGCATGGGAAGAGGCAAGAACAGGGAAGGGGGAGGGGAAGAGGAAAGGGACAGGGAAGGGGACAGGGGAATGGGTGAGGGAAGAGGGAACAGAAGGCAGGGAATGGGGGAAACGAGGGAAGGGGACAGGGAATGGGTGATGGGAAGAGGCAAGAAGGGAGGGAAGGGGACAGGGAATGGGTGATGGGAAGAGGCAAGAACAGGGAAGGGGAAATGGGGGAAGGGGCAAGACAGGGGAAGGGGGTGGGTGATGGGAAGAGGCAAGAACAGGGAAGGGAAGGGGACAGGGAATGGGTGATGGGAAGAGGCAAGAACAGGGAAGGGGAAGGGAATGGGTGATGGGAAGAGGCAAGAACAAGGACAGGGAAGGAAGGGGACAGGGAATGGGTGATGGGAAGAGGCAAGAACAGGGAAGGGAAGGGGACAGGGAATGGGTGATGGGAAGAGGCAACAGAACAGGGAAGGGGACAGGGAATGGGTGATGGGAAGAGGCAAGAACAGGGAAGGGAAGGGGACAGGGAATGGGTGATGGGAAGAGGCAAGAAAAGGGACACAGGGAAGGGGACAGGGAATGGGTGAATGGGAAGAGGGCAAGAACAAGGGAACAGGGGGGGACAGGGAATGGGTGATGGGAAGAGGCAAGAACAGGGAAGGGGACAGGGAATGGGTGATGGGGAAGAGGCAACAGGGAAGGGAAGGGGACAGGGAATGGGAATGGGTGATGGAAGAGGCAAGAACAGGGAGGGGGAGGGGAATGGGTGATGGGAAGAGGGAACAGGGGAAGAGGCAAGGGTGACAAGAACAGGGAAGGGAGGGGACAGGGAATGGGTGATGGGAAGAGGCAGGCAAGAACAGGGAAGGGGTGGGGATGGGAAGAGGCAAGAACAGGGAAGGGAAGGGGACAGGGAATGGGTGATGGGAAGAGGCAAGAACAGGGAGGGGACAGGGAATGGGTGATGGAAGAGGCAAGAACAGGGAAGGGAGGGGACAGGGAATGGGTGACGGGAAGAGGCAAGAACAGGGAAGGGAAGGGGACAGGGAATGGGTGATGGGAAGAGGCAAGAACAGGGAAGGGGAGGGGACAGGGAATGGGTGATGGGAAGAGGCAAGAACAGGGAAGGGGACAGGGAATGGGTGATGGGAAGAGGCAAGAACAGGGAAGGGGAAGGGGACAGGGAATGGGAAGTGGCAAGGGGAAGAGGCAAGAACAAGGGCAAGAACAGGGAAGGGAAGGGGACAGGGAATGGGTGATGGGAAGAGGCAAGAACAGGGAAGGGGACAGGGGGGAAGGGGGCAGAAGGGAAGGGGAGGGGGGGGCAGAAGCAAAGGCAAGAATTTTTTTTTGAGAGTGGTGGTGATGGCAATGGCAAGCTTTGTTATATGGTTTAGAATGGTATTTCTCTCGTTCACCTGCCAGTAGTGTATGTGTGTGTGTGTGTGTGTATGTGTGTGTGTGTGTGTGTGTTTTCTATGTGCAGGCCAACCAGATCGGCCTTCCAAGAGGTGCAGCCCTCCAGGACTGGTTCCAGAACACGGCATCCTGGCCTGCCGTTGCTTACAGAGAATATAGGGCAGCCTCCAGGATGGCTGCGCTGGTCACGAAGCCTTAGCAACGGTGGCTTCGACACAGTCCTGGCACAAGGGGGAAGAGGATTTAAAAAAAACTTGAATTTGTTGCCAACCTCTTACGACAAGATGACAACATTGCCATGTTCCGATGTGATGCAGTGTGGGCGCAGACCATCACAGGGCGTATCAAAGTGGCTGAAGTGGGATGTTAGTTTTTTTTGTTGTTGTTGTTGGTTTGCATGTTTGTGTGTGTGTGTGTGTGTGTGTGCGCGTGCGCGCGTGTTTGTGTGTGTATGCGTGCGTGCGTGCGTGCGTGTGTGCGTGTGTGCGTGTGTGTGTGTGTGTGTGTGTGTGTGTGAACTTGCATCTGCCAAAGAGGTTTTTCATGCTCTTCTCTTTGTTTTCCTGTCAGCCGGTAAAAATATACAAAAAGCGCTGAACTGCTTTACATAGAACTTTGTGGAAAGATGGAATGTGACCCAGGACCAAGCTCATTAAATTTACATGCAGATCCATGGTGTGGATTTGGATCCAAAGATGGATCCACGAACTGTTGTGCAAGATCATTACATCTTTTAAGCATGAACAATGTGAAGTCAATATGTAGGAATGAAAGCTTTCTGTTAAGTCATATATCATCTTGGAACAGTGAAACTTTCAAGTGATATGAATGTTGATATCTTGTATTTTCCATGTAATGTTAAAAATGGGAGCAAGTCCGTCAGTCCATCCCTGCAGTTACTTCCCCTTTCGGAAAATCAGCTTTGTGTGGCAGAGGTCTGCGTTCTCTGGAGTGCCCTCCCAGCTGTTTTCTGAATGTGGGTGGAGAGATCTGTCCTGACTGCACGGGGACTGACTGCAGTTGGTGTCTGTTGATTACCATTCTGTGTCTGTTTATCTATTAACATATATGTCTGCCCCTCCCCCCTCCCCTCCTTTATACCCTACCCCTTCTCCACCCTCTCTTACACACACACACACACACACACACACACACACACACACACACACACTCCAAAGTATTGAAGATTAGAGACATGGCTGTCCTACTCTGTGTCTTGGCTTCTCCCCCTTTCCTTTCCTTCCCCATCCCACCCCTGTGCCTTCTTCCTACATCTCCCGACCCCTGTCTGAGATTTTGTATTTATTGCATGCAGTGTGCCTGCGTTCTTTCTGACAGACTGTTTGCCATGGTTTTAGACCTGATGCGTGCAAAACTGGTAGGATCTGAATTTGCCCGTTTGGCTGTTAAACTGTCCGAAGATAAAGTGGCTATATGTGTCGTCGTGTGGTGGACAAGGAGAGCCCAGATTGTAATGCAACAGTAGATTAGAAGGGTTTTGTGTGAAATGTCTGTAGATCTGGATCACCATGTCTGTGACCTTTGATAGACAAACACTGCAATATCTTTTGCCAACTTTGAACAGAGCAGGACACCACAGTTTTAGTCTTAAAGTGGATAAGGATATTATGGATGTGATCTCTCCATTGCCCAGAACACCATAAGTGTGATCTCTGAACAGAACAGGACATCATAGTTGTGATCTCTCCATTGCCCAGAACACCATAAGTGTGATCTCTGAACAGAGCAGGACAACATAGTTGTGATCTCTGAACAGAACAGGACATCATAGTTGTGATCTCTGAACAGAACAGGACATCATAGTTGTGATCTCTCCATAGCTCAGGACACCATAAGTGTAATCTCTGAACAGAACAGGACATCATAGTTGTGAACAGGACAGGACATCATAGCTGTGATCTCTGAACAGAACAGGACATCATAGTTGTGATCTCTGAACAGAACAGGACATCATAGTTGTGATCTCTCCATAGCTTAGGACATCAGAAGTGTGATCCTTGAAAAGAACAGGACACCAGAAGTATGATCTCTGAACAGAACAGGACATCATAGTTGTAATCTCTTCATAGCTCTGGACATTAGTGTGATCTCTGAGCAGAATAGGACATCATAAGTGTGATCTCTGAACAGAACAGGACATCATAGTTGTGATCTTTGAGCAGAACAGGACATCATAGTTGTGATCTCTGAACAGAACCAGACATAGTTGTGATCTCTCCATAGCTCAGAACATCAAAATGTGATTTTTTAACAGAACAGGACAACATAGTTGTGATCTCTGAACAGAACAGTACATCATAGTTGTGATCTCTGAACAGAACAGGACACCATAGTTGTGATCTCAGAACAGAACAGGACATCATAGTTGTGATCTCTGAACAGAACAGGACATAGTTGTGATCTCTGAACAGAACAGGACATCATAGTTGTGATCTCAGAACAGAACAGGACATCATAGTTGTGATCTCAGAACAGAACAGGACATCATAGTTGTGATCTCAGAACAGAACAGGGCATCATAGTTGTGATCTCTGAACAGAACAGGACACCATAGTTGTGATCTCTGAACAGAACAGGACATAGTTGTGATCTCTCCATAGCTCAGAACATTAAAAGTGTGATTTTTTAACAGAACAGGACATTATAGTTGTGATCTCTGAACAGAACAGGACATCATAGTTGTGATTTCTAAACAGAACAGGACATCATAGAGGTCTGTCATAGTTGTAACAGTTACGAAGTTGTAACAACAGTTGTAATGATAATAAAAGTTACGATATTAGAATGAGTAATAATGATGATAGTAGCAATAATCATAATAATAATAACAATAATGATAATGATCAAGATAATAAAACTCATAATAATGATAATAATGATGATGATAATGGTGCTGTTAATACTGATTAAGGTAGTAATAATGAATAATTAACTTTTTTTATGATTATGATGGTGATAATGATGATAGTACTGACAATGATAGTAAAAATGATAAAAGTCATGTTGGTGATAATAACAGTTGATAGAAAGGAATAGAAATGGTCAGTGAGTAAAATGTAACAGTACTACTGGAGCAGGGAGAGACGGCAATAGTAATGATAGTGATAATGGTCCATGAGTGAAAGGTTAGCAGCATTATTGGACTCTTTTCTTTTGTTATTGTATATAAGTATTACTACTATACTACTACTACTACTGCAACTAATGCTGGTGATGGGAGTAATAACAATAATATTAGGAGACAGTAACTATAAGTATAATGGTAGTGATGATAGTGATAGTGATAACAAACAACAATGATATTAGTAATGATGACGATGATGACAGTAATGATTATAATGATATGTTGATAGTAATGATAGTAATAGTGATAGAAGTAATATCAGTAAGAATAAAAGTTTGTGGAAAGGAATAGAAATGATCAGTGAGTAAAAAGCCAATAATACTGGGTGGTTTTCAAAATTTTGACCATTTTGTGTCACCAAGGTTTGAAAAAATCTGGTAGCAAAATTTTTGTTCGTCTTTTCAGAAAAATAGCACTTTATACAATTTACAATCAATTTTAAGATATTCTGCAAAAAAATCTCACTGATATAAGTATATTAGTAAAAGTTATGAACAATTTTGTTGATAAAGGGTGCCTAAAAAATGCATGTCGCCAACAGACATGTCCGATTTTTAGATCAGCACAAAAACACTAGGAAAAAATCATGCTGTATTAAAAAAAGAAAAAAATTTTAGATTTCCCATCACTCAAATACTTGTTTAATGACTGATTAGTCACTGAACCCAGCCATTACTTGGAAAAGCGTTTTTGAAAATAGTAAAACACATGTTGCCATGTTTTTGTGTCACTGCTGTTACCAGAATACAAATCCGACCAAAAAATATAATGACTCCTCCCAGTTTTGACGTCAAACAACTTTTTCTGGGTTATTTCCCTTTCTGGTTCTTCGTGGTGGCAAGTTGGCAGCTTCCAATAACGTCAATTCTTTAAATTAAATTTCAAAGAAAATCAGTTAAAGTATGTTTTGAAATTTCATCACTGCTGTTACCATTGTTTATTGATATGTTTTACAACACAACCGCATAGCAATCTTGTATTTGAATTGTTGTTTTGGACACATGCGTTTCAGGTTTAATTTTGATCCCAGCTACAGTGAGGGAGCAGTTATTATTTTTCAAATATTTTTTTTATCATAGCTGTTACTGGTCACTGCTGTTGCCATACTCACCGTAACGGCAATGACAGAGTGGCAACAGCAGTGATATCTGGCAGTGTTTTAATGCTATCAAACGCACACACACCACACACACACACACACGCACGCATGTGCACACACACACACATACAGAGAGAGAGAAAAGAGACAAACGCGCACACACATGTGTATGTACACACATACACACGTGTGCTTGCGCACACAATACACATGCGCTTGTGCATGCACACACACACATAAACATACACACAGAGAGTAAGAGAGATGGAAAGAGAGGATCTAAAATTGCTTTATGTTCACACACACACACACACACACACACACACACACACACACACACTTTCATGGAGAGGGGGGAGGGGGGGGGGATACATATATGTTTCATGCTATTTGTATGTTTGTCCACTCTAATGTCTGTGTTTCTGATCCGAGTGATCTAAAATTTGGGGTGTAAATTTCAGCAGCTCTGGGACAATCCTAACAAAAACGTCAGCATGTTAATGTAGTATGTCTGTCTGTTTATGAAATGCATTTGGCAATGATGGTCACTCGCATGAAATGAGAGTGTGCATTGTGCATGAGTTGGCACTGAACGAAGAGCGGTATCTCAATGAAGAGAACCTGCAGAAAGGACTAACAATTTCCTTATCTGACAACAAGCCACGGGTGAGGAATGCCTTCGTGATGTATTCAGACGAGTATATCCCTGGCACAAAAATAACAGATCAAACTTCTCGTTATTACTTTGAGTGTGAAGTGATGAAAATCACAAAACCACAAGAGTTCATGGGAATCTTTCAGGTTTGTGCCTTATCAGCTCTACAGAAACTGATTTTCTCTGTTGATCCGAAACTTGGCAACCCACAGGTCCGCAAGGACTTGCATCGAGTTGTTATGGCAAGAGAAACTGGCACCCAGACACAAGACACACTGCTTGTAATAATGTGGACATCCACAAGATCAGATATGGGGAATAGGAACTGGGTCCCAAAAAAACTTTGTTCCGGCTGTAGAACAGACAACCAGCCACATAACTGCAGCACCTGCTGTTTCATACACTTATACATCTGGGCAAGAGAATAAAGACATTCCACCACCTCAAGAACTTGTAGGCCAATGGGTCATGGTGGAGTACAACAAAAATCTGTATCCAGGCTTTGTGGAAGACGTCCATGAAGAAGAGGTCTATATTGACTGCATGCATTCAGTGGGAAGAGGAATGAAGAACTGTTTCTTCTGGCCCCAGAAGTTCAGAGACTTGTGCTACTATGAACACGAATCAGTGCTAGCAGTTATACCAAAGCCGACATTGAAAGCTGATCACAAGGACATTTTGAAGTGGACACAAATGGTTGGCAATTGGCCTTGCGAAAAAAATCAAAAGTGATCTGTGCTTACAAGACTAGACTAGTCAGATACTAAGTGTATTAGTCATGAAGAGGACTAACAAATACACCTTGACATGGCTGTATTATAAGATTCTGTTCTCGAGAAATGGTTTCCTTTTAATATTTTCATGGATTTTAATCGTGTATTGTTTTGCATTCTTGTTTCTGAGCAGTGCATTTAGCTATATTATCCTTGAACCAAAGTTTCACTTGGTTTATTTGGCAGAGGGAGAGATGGTAACATCAGTGACGAAAGCTGCTTGTCATTGCTGTTACAGAATGTTATTTTCTGGATTTTTAGTTGAGTTTCTGTTCACAACATTTCCAAAACACTGAAAAGTATGCTTTGGAAATATTTTATTAATTTTCATATCCAGAGAAGGCAGATTTGTCAAGCAAATTTTGAATTTCTTCCTGGCCTGGTTATGTTAACAGCAGTGACAAGAGTGCTGTCACTGCTGTTACTGAATGTCACTGCTGTTGCCTACTAGGATTTTTTCATTTTTGTGTTAAATTTTCTTATTTTTACAAGAAAAATGTTATGGCATTTATAAAACGAACCACTCTGCATGCACACAAAAATTCAGAAATAAATCTGCCAACGTTTTGGTCAACATTTCAGCTTTACAAATCACTGGCAAGAAGAGAAACCTGAAAACTATTATTGTTTTTTTTATCAAAACCACATCTTCATTCGTTGTAAATTTAAATTCCATTTTGTACAATACAAAGCTGAATTGCTCTCTCAATGGAAGTGTAAAAATTGCAGTGAAATGCAAATTTGGTTTTGCAGAAAAATAAATAAATAAAATGGTAACAGCAGTGACCTTTACGAGTGATGTTTCCAACAAAAAAAAATTGGGGGGGCACTCAGGAGCTTATTTTTGTGTTGTAATATTCACACAGCATAGACTTTAACATGTCTGCAATTAACTTTAGTTGGATTTTTTTTCATTTTGATTGAAGTCATTTTTTAAAAGTAACTGGTGTCAAACTGGTCAAAATTTTGAAATTCACCCTACTGTTGGATAATGATAATAATGAAAGAAATGTTGATAAATATAGTAATGTGGTAACAATAATAGTGGGTGTGAAAGAAGAGAAATGATCAATGAGTAAAAGGCTAACATTTCTGTTGGAACACGAAAAAAAATAGAAGGGGGTGGATCAAATACCCCCCTCCCCCCCGCCACATACACACACACACATGAGTGTTGTGTGTGTGCCCCCACAGTTTGAAAAGTTAGCCATCAGTCCTTCCACACATTTGAGTTTTCAAAAGACCTAGACATTATATTTGTGATTTTTTTTTTTTAAAGCAGATCAGAATGCCATATCTGTGGGCTTTGAATAAAGTAGAACACCACACTTTTCCTCTTGCAGGAGACTAGGACATCATATTTGTGATCATTAATGGACCATGACAGTTAGTTGTTATCTTTCAAGAGAACCAGACCCCCACATTGTAATCTTTCAAGAATGAAGACCCCATATTTCTGATCTTGAAGTCAGCTACAGTGTCCACATATGTCGGATTTGGCAGGAGGATAGGACACTCTATTTGCAATCTTTCAACACAGTAGGTCCCCCATATCTGTGACCTGTGTGCAGATCCAGCCTCTCAGATGACTTTCAGCATCAACCAGGCCCAACCCGTGGAGGAGGACACCAAGGTCACCTTCTTTTGCTCTGCCGAAGATGGCCGACCTGCCCCCGTGCTGACGCTGAAGAAAGCGGACGGAAGGGAGATGGCGAGCAAGGAGTCATCCTGACGCACCATTCTGAGGTGCGTTGTGAGAGCAGTGGAGACTAACACCTGTACAGCCAGCAGTAGCATGGGACCTGACCAGACGCGGATGATATACCTAAATGTCACCTGTGAGTATTCTGTATCTCCCACAGTTTGAAAAGTTACAGTCGTTCCCACTCTTTACAACCCAGCTGAATGAACCACTTCAGCTTTAAGAGTTGGAAGGGTGGCGGGAAGAGAGGGAGGGATGGGGGGGGGGGGGGGGGAGGGGGGGGGGAAGGGTACTGATTTTTCAAATCAGTGTAACATTATTCACATTCCATCATGATATTAGATTACCTTAAGGAATATAATGCTTTGTCCGTGTGTCATGAATTATTTAATGTACAATGGTTCATTTTATGTGGCATGATTTTTTATGTATGTGATGCATTATTTTTAGGTATTATGATTTATTTCAGTTTATGATTAGTTTATTTACAGATAATACCTGATGTACACAATATGTAATGATAGATAATGTAGGTATTGTTCATGTTCACTAATTATGTTCAGTTAATTATAAATTGCCAGGCCATGGACAATCAACATTCCATATGAATACGTGGGAGTGGGGTGATGGGTGTGGGTGAAGGAGGAGGAGAAAGGGGGTGGGCAGGGAAGGTGTTCTATCTCCCACATGCTGCGTCCCAAAATCTGGAAGGCTGATGATAGTCTGCGAATGCTGTTTGGACTCTAGTCACAAATCTGGAAGGCTGATGATAGTCTGCGAATGCTGTTTGGACTCTAGTCACAAATCTGGAAGGCTGACGATAGTCTGCGAATGCTGTTTGGACTCTAGTCACAAATCTGGAAGGCTGATGATAGTCTGCGAATGCTGTTTGGACTCTAGTCACAAATCTGGAAGGCTGACGATAGTCTGCGAATGCTGTTTGGACTCTAGTCACAAATCTGGAAGGCTGACGATAGTCTGCGAATGCTGTTTGGACTCTAGTCACAAATCTGGAAGGCTGACGATAGTCTGCGAATGCTGTTTGGACTCTAGTCACAAATCTGGAAGGCTGACGATAGTCTGCGAATGCTGTTTTTGGACTCTAGTCACAAATCTGGAAGGCTGACGATAGTCTGTGAATGCTGTTTGGACTCTAGTCACAAATCTGGAAGGCTGACGATAGTCTGCGAATGCTGTTTGGACTCTAGTCACAAATCTGGAAGGCTGACGATAGTCTGTGAATGTTGTTTGGACTCTAGTCACAAATCAGAGGGGAAGTGCGCAATAGGAATAAGGAAGACACAAACACCTTTTGTTCTCTTCATTGAATCTTCAGTGAAGAGTTAATAGCCAAGTAGAGTTGCGGCAGCCGTGTCATTCTCACATTAGTTAAGCTGTTTTCCTTGCCGTTTGAAAGTTTGGCTATTTTTGGATTAGAGGTCAACCGACTGGAATGGGTATTCATTGGCTAAAGGATATAAGGTCATCTTTTTCATGAGTTTCAAGCTCCTGTTTTATGCAGCCACGTAGTGGGTGTTGAACCCTTGACTGAGGTGAGGGACAAGACATGGTTCTAATCTCTTCTTGAACCCCCAGCAGACAGCATTGGGTTTTCTGTCGATTCAGACTGAAAGGATCTGCGCTAATCCAGAGCCATATGAACCATATGAATGGATAATTTTGGCTTACATTGAAATAAAAATCAGTTGCTTTAGCATTATAATCTATGGGCAAGGAATTAAAATATTTGCGAAAGATTACAGATACAAAAGTCAGAAACATTTTACATTAGATGCAAAACAGCATTTTTCCTTGGCAGCCATTTTGGATTAGTTTCCATGGTAACAGTTGTGATGAACTGTGTATATCTTTTATGTGTTCTTCTTATTTTCAGGCCTTCTTAATGAAAACAGTTTTGAATTTCTTGTGACAAACAGCCATGAAATGTATTTGTTTGTGAAAACCGTGTTGGCCAGGCGCACCGAGGGATATCCAGCCTGAAGCAATCCAACCAGTCAACTACCAAGGTGAAGAAACGGGTTTCACTTTTGAGCTGGTGGCCAGTCCCACTCCTGACAGCGTCAGCTTTGTGTTCCTGGGGTCACAGGAGACGAATTCTCCATCCAAGGTGAAGGATATTGCTATGGTGGGACATTGTTGGCGAAAGACGGGAGTGTTATATATCTCCTCATGCAGCGTCATTGTCAACAATGTGACATCGTCAGCGGCAGCAGGGCTGTACCGAGGCAAAGTTCAGAACCAGAGAGGTTCTGTGGACTTTGTGTTCGAAGTGGAAGTTAATGGTGCGTTCACTCTCTCTCTCCGTCTCTCTCTCTCTCTCTCTCTCTCTCTCTCTCTCTCTCTCTCTATCTGTCTGTCTGTCTGTCTGTCAGTCTCTCCCCCCAAACCCCTCTGGCCTCCTCTTGTCTCTTGACCTCTCTGTCAGGTAACTTTTGACAAGATCTACAGGAAAGGGATGACAACTACCACCACCACTTCGTTATTAGCCTTCCACATTCCACCACTGCTACTGCTGCTGTTGTTGCTTTCACCTCCACCACCAGTAAGGCTCATGCTGATATTTATTACTATTAAGACTCCTGCTACATCTGCAATGGCAACTACTACATAATGTGTGTGTGTGTGTGTGTGTGTGTGTGTGTGTGTGTGTGTGTGTGTGTGTGAGAGAGAGAGAGAGAGAGAGAGAGAGAGGGGCAGGCAGGCAGGCAGGCAGGCAGGCAGGCACAGGGGCTAATAGCAAACAATAGGCTGCCAATACTGAAAAATGTTCGGAGTAAGATTGTTCATAGTATTAGATATTTCAGATATGCAGTAGAGCTTTATGAATTGTCATATTGGAACAAAAATGGATAAAAACTGACACGCAACAATTTTACTGTTAACAGATAGATGCTAATGTACATGCCATATGCTAATGTGAATGCCATATGCAAATGTGCATGCCATATGCTAATGTGCATGCCAGTTACACAGTTACATGAAAGGTGATTGAAATCATTACAAATACCAGATCACTACGATTATGAATAACATGAAAGGCATTAAGTTTAGAAAACAAGTAACGCTTCCACATATCGCTGTATGCCATACTGTTTCATGCATCAAGTCAGGGGAATGTACTCTTTCAGATCACTTTGAAGCATCAGTTTGATGCCATATTTCAACATTTAAAAAAAAAAAAAAACAAACAAACAAAAAAACGGCCTATTCAGAATTATCCCGATTCTTGGTATTTACAGTCTTTCCCCTAGGTTGAAAAACAAGCCAGAAATGATTCCTTCACTCTTGTGTTGAACTGCATTTGAGTGTGTTTTTACATTCTGAATTAGAGCTAGAATTTGGAGGAGTGGGAGGGGGTATATAGAAACTGTAGTTTAGTTTTCATAAATGAGTTGTCAAAATGTCAGTACTTGCCTGCAATAGACCCCCTTCCATAGAATCAAATAACACTTAAGTTTGCTCCTACTGAAGTCTGAACTTGCCCATGTTACAGGGCTCTTTATCAGTTGAAGTGGAAGATACTTCCTGGCAATGCTCTCTCTCTCTCTCTCTTCCTGTTTTACACCGAACATTTCATCCTACAGATTTGCACACATTGTTTTTACGTCCCTCTTGTCCTTTCCAAGCCGATCAAATTTACCAGTTAGATGAGCGGGAGACTCCCGATTTTCAGTGGTATCTCCCGATCTCCCGCCGACTGCGTTGAATCTCCCGATTTTTTGACTCTCGCGTCAAGCCATTTCGAAAAAAGCCCTGTTTTCGCTAGTTTTCGGTATTTAACATGAAAGAAAGCGACCAACTCTGAGTTTTTTATAACAGCGCGTCTGATTGGCTGATGGAATAGCAGCATCCAATGAGACCGTCGTTTGGTTACTACTATGCGAGCACTTGACAGTAGCCATTTTCCTTTCACTCGCTTCGACGAATTAGTTGGTTTGTTCAACACAATGGCTTCAAAAAGCCGCGCTCATGAGACTGATGATGAAGGATCATCAAAGTCGACAAAGGATGTGCCACCTGTGAAGAAAAAGAAGTACCTGTCTCACTGGAGATCTGATTTCAGCAAGACATTTCCCGAGTTGAGGCCTTCTCGCGTGGGAACAACTTCAGCCCATTGCACCGTTTGCAATTCTGACTTTCAAATCAAGTTTGGCGGCTTTAATGACTGCAAAAAACATGTGAACAGTAACAGTCACAAAGCGAAGAAGGCAGCGGTGGCTGGAACTCTGACATCGATGTTGGAGAAAGGTCGACTTTCGTCCGCCAACGATCTACAATTACAGATCACGAAAGCAGGAGTGATGTGTGGTGTGACCAGACAGACAGAGTAGACTGGGTGTGGGCACCAGCTTGACAAGAGGCATCCTGCAGTCCAGAAGCTATCATGTGTTATGAAGGGGATTCTGACCATCCCCACTCTTCTGCTGCCTGTGAGAGAGTATTCTCTATGGTCAGGAAGACATCTACAGAACAGAGGTCTTCGTTATTGCAAGAATCCACAGAAGCTTTGCTGGTTCTCAAAGCAAAGCCAGGGAATGCTTCTGATATTGAATATTGTGAAAAGGACCTTCAAGCACTGAAAAGTGCTTATTACAAATCTTTGAATCAATAGTTGCATAGCTGATAGTTTCAGAAGTACCAGTAGGCTTAGTGGAACTTTTTTTTGTAAGAATTAATTAATCTTCCCATTTTTATTTTAATCTTGTGTTTTTGTGATCCTGATTTTACTCGCTCATTACAGCCTGCTAGTGGGTGCAAAACTATGTGGAAATATCTGCTGGATGTATTGTGGACATACAAAGATATGTGAGATCACATATGGGAACATAGTTCTGCTGGATGGTGTACTATGAACAGTTTTTTGTGTGTGATCACTGAAGTGAAGCTACTGATGATTGTGAAGATGTCTGCTAGATACTATGGACAGAAAAGCTGGATGCACAAGTCGAGGATTAATATGACAATAAAAGTGCCTGGACATTGCTTTAAATTTGGCAAATAAGAAGGTATGTCGTGTTCAGTAAGAGCAGTGTCCAGAATATTTAAGTTTTAGAAAGGTCTTTTTGTCAGTAATACAGTAAGAAAGGTATCCAGAGATAGAATGCTGTTCATCAATTGTGTCATACTATCATAGGCACATTATCTTAGAGCTGCTGTTTAATGCATTACGAAAAATACTTAACGATTGGGATCTCCCTACTTGGACAAAAATCTCCCTATTTTTGGGACCCAAATCTCCCTCCTGACTTGTATAGAGGGTAAACAGGTCTGGTGGTAGGTCCTGGATTCAGCTCCATGTCACCACATCGTTGGAGCAAATGTCCGTAGCAAAATAGAGACAGTAACAGGCCTAGAGTAACACCGTCCATGCGCGATCTCAACTTCAGCACAGATATTTTCATGGCGGATTTATATTTTATACGTTTCAACATGAAAGCTGCGAAAATGTGCGCAAATGCACCACACACATACCTAAAAGTCAGCGATGCAGCAGACATAGTCCACCACAAAAGTCACTGCCAACTGACAAGACACAGCACTACACACAACTAGAAGAAAAACAAGGAAAGGCACAGAGCTCAAAAAAGCGTGTCACTCAACTACATGTACCACAAGCGCCCCCCCCTCCGCCTTGAAACAGGAAAATGATGAGTTGAGGAAAGAAAACACGAGACTCGCCAGTAGGGTGGAACGCTTGGACAGGAAAGCAGACGACCTAGAAGGGAGATTGATTGAGAGAACAACATAATCATCCATGGCATTCCTCGTAAGGCCGATGAGACTTGGCAAGAATGTGAAGAGCTGGTGCAAGACATGATAATGGATACGCTGGGACTTTCAAAACGACATTCCTTTCGACCATGTGCACCATCTGAATTCAAAGCGGAACTCACCAGTAACAGCACAATGCACATTCTTCAAGGACAAAGATAAGATTCTGCGTGCAAAACAAAAACTAAAAGGAACTGATATATTTGTGAGTGAGGACTTTTCCTTCGGGTTAGGGAGACCAGAAAAAAGCTTGTGCCGCACCTTAAGTCTGCCAGGTCACAGGGTATGAATGTGTCCATGGTTTATGATCACCTGGTGATCAACAATAAGTTTGTATGAACATCAGATAATGTTCTGCTGTCAGAGTCAGGAGAGGTGAAATTTAAGTCATCACCGTATAGAGTGCCTGTTCCAAATTCACATAAAGATATTTCAACTGGGGCAGGGAACAATGTTGACTTGAAGCGGGCAGGCGATGAAAATCCCGTGCAGGTTGTCACTGACATCGGTGGGGGTGAAGGCATGCCAGATCACAGTGACACACTTTCAGCTAACGTGTTAAATGTGGAGAATGATTCCGCTTCGATTGTACACAGCAATGTTTTGTTGTCTGTTGTGCAGTTTGATAAGTTTGAAGTCATACATAGTGATTTAGAAAGAAAAAGTGATACAGAGAGAAAACGTGTGATTATGCGAGATGAGTGTGGTGGTGGTGAGAGTACATATGTTGATGAAATAAAGAAAAGGGCTGAATGTGACAGTGTGAATGAAAGAAAACAGCGGCGATGAGTTTGCAAATTTGAATGGGATTTATAATGTTGATGACTGTGTGATGAGATCGGTGACAATAGTTATGTGAAAGAAACTTTCAGAATAGTTGACTGTTTGACAACGAATGTACTGGATGTCGACAGAGACTCTGCCTCAGTAACAAACTCCACCACTAGAACTGACATAGTGACTCTGACTATCCCTGTGACTATTGTTGATACTACGACAACGACTGGGGCAATACATGGCGGTGAATGTGTGAGAGAAGATATTTAGATAAAACGAAAAGATGATTGACTGTAGGAATTGTTCACACACCTCTTTTACATCGAGCGTCAGTGATCATGAAGCTGACAATGTGAGTCGTCGTGTTCAATGTGACAGCAGTTCGTGCAGTGAAACAAACGAGTTAAGCCATGTCGGTCAAAGTGCATGTGGTGTAAAAAGTATCAACAAGCTTGTAAATAGTGTATCATTCCTTCAATGGAATATATGTGGCTTATTTAAAAAATTAGACAATATTGATTTTATTCAGTTTATTTCTACCTGTTTTTGTTTGTTTACTGGAAACTTTTGCTGAATGGTTTCAGTCGAAGCTTTTTCTTGACCATGAATTACTTGTAAAACCGGCCGTAAAACTTACTAAACAGGGATGGTGCTCAGGTGGACTGGTTTGCGTGATACACAAAAGTCTTGTCCCTTACATGCACCATGTGGATTGTGACAGTCTGTATACCATGTTTATTTAGATTTGATAAAGACTTTCTTTGCTTTGATGAGACTGTCCTACTTGTATGTACATATGTACCTCCAGAGAATGCACCTTCTATACTTTAAATGGCTTTAATAATGGAATTGCAATGGTGGAAGATTGTATGGTAAATAAGTTGTTGTCCTTTGATGATACTGAATTACTGTTCTGTGGCGACATGAATGCAAGAACTTCAAATATTTCTCCAGAAACTGTATGTGATTGTGATCTATATAATAACTTTAAGGAAACAGATAGTAAATATCTAAGATGTTCTCAAGACAAGGTATTAAATCTGTATGGGAAAAACTGCTAGGCATGTGCACTGTATTGGGATTGACAATTTTAAATGGAATGTGTAATGGCAATCTCGAAGGTCGATTCACATACGTTTCAGATGCAGGGAGCAGTGTAAATGACTATTTTCTAGCATCAGTAGAATTTTTTGAACTAATGTGTAATCAAATGACTCTGAGTGTGATGGAAAGATATGAGTCTGACCACTTACCACTAGTACTGCGCATTGGAATGCAAAATGATCAGTCACATGACAATTTCGTTCCTAACATAGATGGTAATCAGTTTTTTGTTAGATATTGCTGGAACCAAGACTTCAGTCAACAATTTTATTCATCAATGAATTCACCAAATGTTCTAGAAAAGTTAAATGTCAATGGAAATCTGATTTCTGTTGACGTGAACAAAGCACTAAATTTGTTTAACATAACTGTCAAAGAGCAAGCAGAAATTATGAGGAAAACTATACCAACAAACAAGAACGTTATACAGAATTGGTGTGATCAAGAATGCAGAGTAGCAAAAAGTAAACTTTGTAGATTATTGAGAATTTTTCTAAAAACTATGGACAAAAATGACAGAGTAGTGTTATGCATTGCGAGAAGCGAATATGAAAATTTAAATGAAAGAAAACAGAAAGAATATAATGATTCCCTTTTGAATGATCTTTTGTCTTCGGCCAAAAATCAGCACATATTCTGGAATACTGTACACAAGATTTCTAAAAAGAAAATCCAACTTGCAAATAACATTCCAGTGCAGGATTGGTTCCTACACTTTAAAAATCTTTTGGATAAGGATGATGTGGAGTCCATTGAGACTCACAATGCGTTGAGTAATGAAGAATTTACTTTCGACAGACCAATATCCAGAGAGGAAATATCATCTGCTATTAAGAAGTTATGGTAAAAGTGCCGGACCTGATGGCTTAATTGGGGAATTTTTTTAAGAATTCTGGTGAGACTGTTTTAAGTTTTCTAGTTAAATTGTGTAATCATTTATTTGTTACAGGGATTTATCCTGAAGATTGGAAAGAATCCATAATATTACCGTTATTTAAGAAAGGGGAGGTAAACGATGTAAATAATTAGAGGCATTTCTTTGTGCATTGTATGTAGCAAACTTTATAGTTCAGGTATTAATAATAGATTTCATGAATGGATCTCTCAGGATGATATAACTGGTGAAGATCAAGCAGGATTTAAAAAAAGGCTATTCTACCATTGATCATATGTTTAGTTTACTAGCTGCAGTTCAAGAACAATTTGTAAATAACAAGAAACTGTATGTAGCTTTTGTAGATTTTGAAAAAGCTTTTGATTCAGTTTCACAGAATATATCGTGGCCTATTTTGTTAAAAAATGGATTTAAAAGTAAATTGTATCGCTGCATAAAAAGCATGTAGAAAGAGGTAAAAGCAAGAATTAGAGCGGGAGCAAAATTATCAGATTTTGTTAAGTGTACAAGAGGGGTAAGCAAGGGGATGTTTTCAGTCCGGTTTTATTCTCTCTCTGTTTATAAATGAATTAGCTTTGGAGATTATTCAAAATGGGCGATTACTTTTTGCTGACGACATTATTTTACTGTCTACAACTGTTGTTGGTCTGCAAAGGCAGCTGAACAGCTTGCATACAGCTGCTACTAATTTAGAATTAAAAGTAAATATGAATAAGACCAATATTATTGTGTTTCATAAAGGTGGATATTTGGCAGGTAATGAAAAATGGACCGGGGGGGGGGGGGGGGGGGGGGGGGGGGGGGGGGATTCATTGGTGTAGTCAACGCATACAAATATCTTGGTTTTTATTTTACTGCCAGATTAAGTTTCACTTTTGGGTGTCAAGATATAGCAAATAGGGCAAGGAGAGCGGTCACAGTTATTCTTCATATTTTATATAAATTGAATAGTTGCGCATTTTCTGTTTTTTCGAAGTTATTCGATTCTCAGGTACAGCCAGTCTTACAGTATGGGGCTGAAATTTGGGCTCTCAAGAAAAATATCGAAATGGAGAATGTTCATTTGTATACAATGAAAAGATTTTTGAATGTAGACAATCTAACATCAAATGATCTAGTTTATGGTGAACTTGGAAGGTATCCAATTTATATCAGTTCTGTTTTTAGTGTATTAAGTATTGGCTGAAAATAACCAGAATGGAGGAAAGTAAGATACCATTTAAAGCTTATAAGACATTGCGACAGTTGGATGGTTATGGCAAGAAGACATGGGCTGCCAATGTTCGTCAGTGCTTACATTCTTATGGCTTTGCTTTTGTTTGGGACAACCAGGGCGTTGAAAGAATATCGGGATTTTTGAAATGTTTAAACAAAGAATGATCGATTGCAGACGACAAGACTGGCATGACCATATCTATAGCAGTGACAGATTTGCACAATACAGACTCTTTAAAACACCACATGTGGTTGAACCATACATTGAAATGAATATAAATAGGTATGTTAAGAGTGCATTGAATAAGTTTAGATATAGTGTCTCGGACATTGCTTGCCGTTGGTTTAGATACAGTGTTCTGAAAGATAAGGAATCGATGTGTCGCTTGTGTAATCAGGCAAAGGAAGATGAAATACATTTTTTACTGTGCTGTCCTGCACTTAGTGACCTTAGAGTTAAATTTATTTAGACTAAGTGTTATTGTGACCCCTGTAGTTTTAGAGTCAACTTATTGTTAGCAACAAGAAATGAAAATGATCTTAGTGACCTTAGAGTTAAATTTATTTAGACTAAGTGTTATTGTGACCCCTGTAGTTTTAGAGTCAACTTATTGTTAGCAACAAGAAATGAAAATGATCTTTTCGATCTTGCTATGTACATATATAAAGCTGAAAAGCGAATACGAACAGTCTAACAGTCCATTCATAATAGTTTGCGTAGTGCATATACGTGTAATAGCTCTTTCTTTCCATTTTTTTAACTGAGAATTCTTCTTGTGTGTTGTATTACGGGTGTCACCCCTTCAGTATGGGCTATGGCCTTTATCTGAATAAATCATTCACATTCGCATTCTCTCTCTCTTTATATATATATATATATATATACTAGCAGGGGCACCCGGTGTTGCCCGGGATATGAACATTCTTTGCGATACACACGTGACAGCAAATGTATTGATTGTTTTGATTACAATCACACCCCCCCCCACACACACATCTTCCCACACCCTCCCTCCACACAAATACATATTCTCTCTCTGTCTCTCTCTGTCTGTCTGTCTGTCTCTCTCTCTCTTTCTCTCTCTCTCTCTTCTCTCTACACATTCTATTGTTTTCCGCCTGCCTCTGGCCCCTTTCCTCTGGATCTTCCCTAGCACGTCGAGATGCTTCTCTCGCTCGATTTTCCGCCTGCACTCACTGTTCTCATTCCCATTCTTAATTTTGTAGGAATAGACTTTGTGCAGAAGTAGTTTATCTAGGTTTTGCTTGAGCTATTGAACGGGTCTGTGTCTAATGTAAAAATAGTGTATCAGGCTTTGCACTGTACAGTCATTTTTTCTGGCCCCTCTCATTCCTCCCTTTTCATCCCCCTACCCGGTCCCATCCATGTTGCAAAATTACTAACCATTACTGAACATACGCATACCAATTTCATGAAAAACGGTGTAAATTTAGGAATTAAGATAATAACGGTTTTTAACGGTCAATGTTAAGTTTTGGATCTTGAAAATTGTACATCATTGCTTAGCGTTTAAAAACTGCTCGTGTATATCGAATTTCTTAAAGAATACTCTGAATTTATAAAATAACGTTTTTTAACGGTCAATTTTAAATTTCGGTTCGTAAAAGTTGTATATCATTTTTCGGCAATTAAAACTGCACATGTATACCAAATTTCATCAAGAACAGCCTAAATTTTGAAAAGAATGGTTTTTTAACTGTCAAATTTAATGGTCATAATGACTATCTAATGACCCTATGTTACCCGCTGGATGTTCCTGTAGGCTTATGTCAAGTTTGGTGGCGGTCCCTATGACTGTCGTGGCCGCCAACCTCAGAAATCGGGTTTTAAACAGTTTTGATAGGGTTTGGTGTTTTTAACGGTTTTTAACTGTTGTAAATAACATTTTTTAACTGCCAAATAATGGTTCTCATTTTCGAGAAGTAGCCCTGTACCTGTGCAATGTCACAACGGCTATTTGATGAAGAGCAGAGGAAAAAGATGTCTTTGAAACTGTAATAAACTGTTTTTTTTTACGGTTTTTTATTTTTTCTTTAGAAATTAGCCCAAAACCATCATTGGGTCACAACAGACGTACCTGCCAAATTTAAAGAAGATCGGGTTTTTTAAACACTTTTTTTATAGGGTTTGGTGTTTTTAACAGTTTTTAACTGTTATAAATAACGTTTTTTTAAGTGCCAAATAACGGTTCTAATTTTCAAGAAGTAGCCCTGTACCTGTGCAATGTCACAACGGCTATTTGAAGAAAAGCAGAGGAAAAAGATGTCTTTGAAAACCGTTATAACAATTTTTAAACGGTTTTTTAACAGGCTTTTTTTTTTTTTTTTTTAAAGATTAGCCCAAAACCATCCTCGGGGTCACAAACAGACGTACCTGCCAAACTTCAAGAAGATCGGGTTTTAAACAGTTTTTATAGGGTTTGGTGTTTTTCACGGTTTTTAACTGTTATAAATAGCATTTTTTGACTGCCAAACAACGGTTCTAATTTTCGAGAAGTAGTCCTGTACCTGTGCAATGTCACAATGGCTATTGAAGAAAACAGAGGAAAAAGATGTCTTTGAAACCGTTATAACAGTTTTTTTAACGGTTTTATTTTTTTAGAGATTAGCCTAAAACCATCCTTGGGTTACAACAGATGTACCTGCCAAATTTCATCAAAAATCGGTTGAGCCATTTTTGAGTCTATAGCGTACACACACACACACACGCAGACAGAATTTGCCATTTATATATTAGATATATATAGAGAGAGAGAGGGAGAGAGAGAGAGAGATATATGTGTGTGTGTGTGTGTGTGTGTGTGTGTGTGTGTGTGTGTGTGTAAACAGGTAGATAGAGAGACAGACAGATAGATATAGTTCTGATAACTGCTGACATTGACATGAAATAGAAGCTTAGTGGTAGGTTCATCTCTCTGCAAGATTACAAACTACTGGACTTGGATTTTAAGAAGACTCAGTGATAAGATGCAGCGTGGCTCAAGAATGAAGCTGTTAAGATTTGGTGTGGATCTGTGGAGCCGATCTGGATCAAAGGCCAGATCTAGGATCCGTTCAACTGTGGTGGAGGTCTGCACTCTCCTGAGTGCCTGTCTGGTGTTCATGACATTGGACGTTTTTAGTGCATTACGTTTAAGTTGAACACCCACACCCACCAAACATGGCACGGCACAGGAAGACTACTGTCCCAAGAGGGCAAGGGGAGGCAGTAGAGAGAGGAGGGGGGGATGGGGGTGGGGAGTGTGTGGGGTTGGAGGCACCTGTTGATTAAGAAATGTAGCAAGAATGGCAGTTTTGATGTTTGGCACCAGGGTGATTCAAACTCACAACATCTGGTCCCGCGCCTGGTGCTTTACCACTGAGCCAGCTTACACAGAAGGCATTCTTCTAAAGGGGGTGAGAGAGGCGTTGTTGATGTGAGATGTCAGTGGCGCCCATTTTCCATGACTCGCTCAGCTGGCATCCACTGTCACGGAAGTCCATTAAGCCAGTATGCTCAAAGAAGACTTCTCCTTTGTTGGATAGACTGGGTGATCACAGCCCAGAGGGCTACGCTCCTCACAATGGTTCTGTGACCAGGCAGTTATTGTCGTCAGTTGGTGGTGCTATGAGTAGGCTGGATCAACTACTCATTAACAAGCCAGAAGTGATCCAGCAGCAGGGCAGAGATCCCTCTGGTGAATTGCCGTATGTAGGCATCCTTCAGTCTCGGAAGAAGACTATTGAGTTGTGCTCTAGGTGTCTATTCTGGTACAGCGACGGGTGTGGCTGGCCAGTCCGACGCGGGAATGACAGTCCCTGTGCAGAGGGACACAGATGAAGTCTGATGCAGGTCTGTCTGCCTGGGCTGCAGCCTTTCTTCTCATTCTCTTTTCCCCATGCTGCTGAGCGAGTGTCTCTTTGAACTTGGAGAGACCTTTCTGCACAGTCTGTCTCCAGGCTAACCGTTCGAGGGCTGTTGCTTCCCAGTTGTTCTGGTCAATGTTCAAGGCTTTTAGGTCCCTCTTGCACACGTCTTTGAATCGCAGCTGTGGTCTGCCGGTGGGACGTTTTCCTTGCACAAGTTCTCCATAGAGGAGGTGTTTAGGGATGTGTCCATCATCCATGCGCACGACATGGCCAAGCCAGCACATACGTCTCTGTTTCAGCAATGTGTACATGCTGGTGCATCCGGCTCTTTCCAGGACAGTGTTGTTTGGGACCTTGTCCTGCCAGGTGATGTTCAGAATGCGTCGGAGGCTACGCATATGAAAAGCATTGAGCTTTCGCTCTTGTTGGGTACGCAAAGTCCAAGACT